>CM032348.1:11168558-11438933 GCA_019022885.1 Schlechtendalia chinensis | reverse complement strand
GGGTCAACGTTCTGGTACGTAATGGTACGTAATGGTGAGTGTATAAAAACATATATCAAAATCGCAACATAGACCGCTAATAATACATGTAACAGCAGTAGTGAAACCTTTGGAAGTACCTTTTAGAAGAAGATATAATTTCAAAAAAACAAATTAATGTGAGTTCAAGATTTTACATGATACAGAATAATTGGGATAAAACCGAAACTAGAAAATTATCTACGCTTTATAAATTTAGTTAAAACAATTTCAAGAAAATGTATACCTAGGGGATGTAGAAAGAATTATATATCTGGTTTAAATCATAATAAATAAACTGCGGGACATATATGAATCCGATCTGCTTGTTGATGAAACCGTTACTTTGGGCAAGGAAGTTATGGAAGATATCTTTTTTATTTTTTTGTTCAACTATTTTTTTGAAATATGTAGTAGTTTTCCACAAAAACATTTCAAGCATACTATCACTAGAAAATATTTTTAATTATCTTGCGTACATAGGTATACCGCGCAGTTCTAAACGTAAACATGCATATTTTAAACACGTGTATTATACAGTGTGATCGAAAAGTCGCGCAAACCAAAATAGAAGTGTTTCTAAATAGTAGTTGTGATAAATTATTTTTATCGGTTATTTCAAAATAGCACTACGGGTATTCCCGACATTTAATCTAGACGTCATTATTATATGTATTGATGATACGGCGCTTTTAGTAGTGCTTTGATTATTGCTCTGTGAACATGTCGTTTTCCCAAGAGCAACATGTGTGTATTGTTGAACAGTATTTTGCTAGCCGTTCTTACACTTGTGTTATTGATAAATAAAATAGTGAGTGAAATATCCGAATGTAGCAGTATCTAACAATTCAACCATAACGAGATTAATCGCCCGTTTCCGTGAAACCGGATCAGTTTCAGACAAGAGAACCGGGAGACCTACCATTTTGACTGACGCTAATAAACACATGTTGCTCTTGGGAAATCGACATTTTCACAGAGCAATAATCAAAGCACTACTAAAAGCGTCGTATCATCAATACATATAATAATGATGTCTAGATTAAATGTCGGAAATACCCGTAGTGTTATTTTGAAATAACCGATAAAAATAATTTATCACAACTATTATTTAGAAACACTTCTATTTTGGTGTGCGCGACTTTTCGATCACCCTGTATTTATTACCTGGCCGATATCGCATTTTCCGCCGTATATGGAGAGCTGCAGTCGCACTGCGATTCCGGGTCATGTCTGAAATCGTTGGACCGCATTAGATATGACATACACTCGTCGCAGTGGACGTTCCCGTGATCTCGGGCGAATATACGTGTTATACAAATATTCGAGTTTCGCTTCAGAAGTAAATAAAATGCTAGCGCGTCGTCTTATTAAATTGTTCGAAAAATTCATCCGAGGCTTTAGTCTTGTATACGACGTTATTCAGAAATTCTTGTTCTTTTTTCTGTTCGTCGGCGAGACCCAAATTGAATTTCTTGACTTCGTCTTCCAAGAGCCTGTAATAAATATCAAAAATAGAACAGTATTGCTATTATTATAGCGTAGGTATACATATTGTATTTAAAACCACGTGCCACCGTGGTTTAAGTAATATATTATTTAAATTAATGATATATTATTTTTCTTATCAGAGTTCAACGCGTGCGAAAAATTATACAGTGGTTAATAACCATTTTCTCCATTTTAAACTGCTATTATAACAACACGTCTCATTATTTACCTTTTTTTCATTTGAATTTCTTCATCCCTGAGCGTGCTGCATGTGGCTAGCATGTTTAGAAGTTCGGCCCAATCTTTCTCTTGTTTTTCCGAGGTTTCTTTTCGTTTCTGAAATCACCGTTAACGTTTTTTTATGTAAAACGAGCAATAGTTTGGAAGATGAAGTTAAAATAGCGTTCATACCTTAAGTTCTACTCTTTGCTTTGCTTGTTCCTCGTAAATTTTCTGTCTCATGGCTGGCGTTAATCCCTTGTAAAGTGACGTGGATATTTTGCCTGGCCCCATTGCGCTTTGGAATCCGATGTCGGGATTTTCTGTGAGAAAATCTCCCGTCATTGCGTTGTGCACTTCTGCCATTTTATCTTCTCTGTTCTCAGCTTCTGCAATGTTATTCTTCATTTTCTGCTCAGCTGCCTGAATTCGAAAATAAAAGTTAAAAATTTAACGAACGTACTTTTTTGTCTATATTTATACTGCATTCATTTTCTCAAATTAAATTAATTTTAAATTCGTATATAATGATCGAATTCAATTATTTATCGTTGTATTCAAATTTCATTTCATTCATCTTCCGCGTTCTATTTTTATTTTAAATTTATTAATTTCTAAACGAAATATAACCAGTCTGCTTTCATATTCTTAGAATAAATAAATAATTTTGTGCAAGAGAAGTTTTTAAAATTAAAAAAAAAATGGAAAAATGTAAGAATCGAATCTTTGACACGTCAGTATAAATTATGAACGAATTGATTGTCATCTACTCACCAGAGCTTGGTTGTAACGATAATTGGCTTCGATTAGTTTTTTCTTACACTCATTTTCGAGTGACGCGAGCGCCAATGACCGTTGAATCATAGCTTGTTCGACTTCTCGCCAATTGCGCTTGACTTTCATATCCTCTTCCCGGCCCATTTTCTTTTCATGTATTTGCATTTCCAGCCACACGCGCTGCTGTTGTATCTGTTCCGCCCTTTGTTCTTTCGTCATGTCCTCTTCGCCCTCGAATCTGTAGAAAAGAAAAATTATTTCTAATTAATGTTCTAAAATCAACTGTATTCTATTTACCGTTGACCCGACGACAAAGTGACTCTTGGGTCGTTGTCGTCAATGCGATTCGGCTGTCCTTTCTTGTACACTAGTGGATCGTTTATGTCGTACTCTCTCCGCGTTTCGGGCGTTTGATATTTTTTTCTGTATTTAAAAATCTCCAAATCTATTTGTCTTTGTTTCTATAAACGTGAGCAACAGATCGATAATAATATACACTTATTTTATAGTTATAGTATGAGTGGTGGCGCCAAGAACGGGCAAGGTAGAGCCATGGCCCTACCTGAAAATAGCTGACCCTACCACTGGTCCAACCTTAAACTTAAAAATTTTAGTCTTGCTTCATAAGCTAAAAACAAATTGTAATAGTTATCCGTAGATACACGAAAACATGTAATGAACAACAACTGCGTAGTACAAACATACGATGGAGCAAGTGTCATGCGAGGAGGCATTAATGTAGTACAAGCAATTTTTAAAAATAAATTCCCTCGTGCAATATATACCAATTGTGTAAATCATAGACTGAATCAAGTTACAATTAATGTAATAAAAAATATTTAAGAAACTGAATTATTCTTCAATTTGTTATAAGAATTATATATTTTTTTCTAGTGCTATAATCCATTCTAAATTTATTGAATTAAAAAAAACTATAGAATTAAAATACCTATGCCCAGGGCCAGACTGAGCCGCTGTGCTACTATTCTACAGCACAGTAGGCCGCGGGCTGTGGCTATTAAAAAAATAAGTAATAAATTATGTTGAAATTTATAAATTCTATAATTTATAATTCCACTACTGAATGTGGGTTTTGAGCCCGTTATTTGTCGAGAATATTGGGCTGAAGACCTCCCAGTCCGGCCCTGCCTATGCCTAGCAAGATAGTCTTCAGAAATTTTTTGTTGTAAAGCTGAAAAAATTACACTTGAAATTGTTTTGTTGTTTTTAAATAAGCTATCATTTTATACAAGTCAAGAACATTCTTGTAAAGCTGAAGCACTATTAAAAAAATTGTATATATTGGTATTTAATAATTTTCTATCTCAAATACATATATTAGTAAATACCTACAAGATGTTAAAGCTGACATGGCTAATAGTATTATATTAATGGAATCTACAAAAAAATACTTTTTGGAATCGAGAAATTCTGGATCACATAAATTATTTTATGATAAAGCCATAAACACTTCAAAAAATTGTAATTTTTTGATTCCATCTGCAAAAATTAAATAAAGATTAAAAACAATACCAAAAGGGTTAGAAAATTTTTTATGTGAAAATAGCACTTATGGGAAAACAAATACTAATAGAATAAAATGAATTCAGATCTGAAACATTCACTTGTATATTGGACAAAATAATAAACGAGTTTTATAGGAGATTTAGTGATAATTTTGATATAATTAGCGGAATAAGTGATCTTAATCAAGAATCTTCAAAATTTGTAATATATGACACCCTGACTTCTTTTGCAAAATCTTATTTATGTAACACAGATTGCCTAAAATCAAAATTAAAAATATTACATAAGTCCATGAACTGTTATGAAACAAAAAATAATTTAAAAACAATGATGTTTCCTATTTCATAATTTTCTTATGGAGCATTTTCAGAAACATACAAACTATACTCCATTGTTATAATAATACCCATATCATTAGCTACATGTGAACAAGGCCGTATTTGAGGGGGGGTTTTGGGGGTTCAAACCCCCCCCGAATTTTTTTAATAGTTAAAATAAATTGAATTTATTAAACTAAATTATTAAGGTAAAGACACACTATTTACACATCATATGTCAACCCGCATTTAAACGTAATAAATTTCCAATCTCTTGTTATCGCATTAATTGTTTTATATATAATTGGGTTTTGCCATAATATTATTAATAACACGCCATGCCGTATGTCGGTACATGTAGTAATATTGTTATTAATTTTATTGTACACAACATAATCTAGTATGTTCGTATAATCGTACGTATGAACTTGTACGTGTTTGTGAACAAAATATTCATTTTCGGTCAGTTTTGTGTGCACTGTACAGCGTACCTTGTTTAAGGTTTAAGTATACATTAACTAAAATTTATTTTATTTCAATATAATGTCAACTCGTAAGAGCAGTTGTACTAATACATTAACGAATTATTTTAATAAAAAATTTAAAACAAGTCATGATGGAAACGAAGCAAGTACATCAAGTTCTATATCGACTGCCGTTACAGAAATTACAACAGAAAACTCTACGAATGATATTGCCGATATTGGTTGTTGTTTTGATCAAAAGGTTAGTGATGAATTAAAGTACAAGTTACTTACTAATGTTTGGAAACCTGATGAAAAGTTTACGTTTCCTATATCGGGGAATAGAAATTTAAAATTTCAATTAAATTGGATTAAACGATTCCCCTGGTTATGTTACACTAATATGCAAAATTCTGGAGCGGTGTGTAAATATTGTGCTATATTTTGTCATCATTTTACCGGTAAAGGTTCACATCAAAAACCTGGAGTATTAGTTACAAAACCATTCAATAAATGGAAAAATGCAATAGAATTTTTTAACACGCATAACAGCACAGAGTATCATAAAAATAACGTTTTCTTCGCAGAGAATTTTATTTCCGTATATTGCAACAAACAGTTAGATATTTACCAAAAAATTGATTCTGCACGTGCTAATCAAATTGCTGAGAATAGAAAAAAATTAATACCGGTTATTCAAACTATAATATTGTGTGGTCGTCAAGAATTGGCCCTTCGTGGTACATCTGACGCTGGACCACTCGTACTCGATGAGCCAATACACAACGATGGTAATTTTAGAGCTCTTTTGCGAATGCGTATGAACTGTGGTGATAAATTGATGACTGATCGTATTGAAAACGACACATTTAAAGCTATATATATAAGTCCTACCATACAAAATAATTTAATTGCTGTCATCGGAAAAATAATACAAGATAATTTAGTGAATAAAATCAATAGGGCAAAATCATTTTCAATTTTAGTAGACGAGACGACTGATATATCGCGAATTGAACAAATGTCATTTTGTATTCGATATGTCGATGAAGATCCTGAACATCAATTCATTTTACGCGAAGATTTTTTAAAATTTGTGTCGGTAGAAAATACGACTGGCAAAAATTTAGCAAATGTTATTTTAGAAACTATTTACTCTCTTGGTATAAATCCGAAATACATGGTAGGACAAGGGTATGATGGGGCGGCTGCAATGAGCGGACATTTTAATGGAGTGCAAGCGATTATTCGAAAGATACATCCAACTGCACTTTATGTGCACTGTAGTGCTCATTCTTTAAATTTAGCTCTCTCTCATTCATGTAGTGTTCAGCATATTCGCAACTGTATTGGTACCATAAAATCGGTGGGAAATTTCTTTAAAGGATCGGCAATGCGAACAAATGTTTTAAAAAAATATATTAAAGAACAGCTTCCTGAATCTAAATGGACCAAACTCACATCAATGTGTGACACACGTTGGGTGGATAATCATGACGGACTTATACGATTTACAGAAATGTATAAGGTAATTGTAAATACATTAGAGGAATTACAGTTAACACATGATATTAAAACGTCATCAAAAGCTTTACAATTAGGAAAAACTATTATAACCAGTGATTTCCTTATAAGCATGGTCACAGCATCTATACTTTTTTCCCAAACATTACCCCTGTGTAAGAATTTACAATCTGTAAATTGTGATTTGACCGAAGCAATGGAATATGTTGATACTGTGTTAGGTGAATTACATGATATGCGGAGTAATATAGATATTACATTTTCTAAAATCTTTGAAAAAGCAAATGTTCTCATCAAATCAATTGATGACAAAGAAGAAATAAAAATACCTAGAATTGTTGGACACAAAATTACAAATTCACCTGAAGAATATTACCGTATTACAATAGCTATTCCTTTTATAGACAATTTCATTGAACAGCTTCAAACAAGGTTTATTGATCATAAAAATATAATTTCTTCATTGCAAAAGTTATTGCCGAGAATATGCAACAAATTTGAAATCGAGTCAAATGACTTTAATATGTATTCAGAATTTGTGGATCTAGAAGTACTGTCAACCGAAATTAAATTATGGAAGAGAAAATGGACTGATATAATAGAAAAAGACCAACCGAATTCGGCTATTGAAGCGTACATTAAATGTAATTCTGAATATTTTCCAAATATATCTTTTCTCTTAAAATTATTAGTTACATTACCAGTTTCGACTTCTACACCAGAACGCACGTTCTCTACCATCAAACGATTAAAGAACTATTTACGGAACTCATCAGGCCAAGAACGTCTTACCGGTTTAGCACTTTTGAGTGTACATAGACAAATTAAAATTAATCCAGATGAAGTGATCGATCGTTTCGCAAAAGAAAAAAAAAGACTACTAGATTTTGTCCTATAAAAATATATAATTTACAATTTTATAAAATTATTACGTTATTCAACCTAATTGTATCAATATTAATGTAATATAGAGTTTTTTGTTTTTGTTTAAAGTTAATGTTAGTTTTTTTAAAACTATTATTAAAATATATAATTCGGTTGTAAACCCCCCCCCGAAAATATGCCCCAGCTACGGCCTTGCATGTGAACATACACTTTCATGTATGAAACGCGTAAAGAATCATTTAAGAATTAGTTTACTAGACTTACTAGTTTAAACATCACATCAATTAAAACACAAGAAGCAAAATCACAAAGTATTGATGAAATAATTAACAAATTTGACGATGCACATGAAAATTGCAGAACTATTATGAAGTAGTTTTTAGTTAAGAAGATGCTACACCTGCATTTGTGATCTTTGCCTATCTAAGAAACAATATAACAAAATCACAATATGCAAAATTAAACATGTAACGTTTAGCTTAAATTTGGAGTTTAAACACTTATTACAAAATTTAAAGAAAGAAATATTTTCGAATGAAGTTCATGAGCTTTTTATAAAATATTTTCTAAAAAAAAGTTATAGCATTTTTAGTTTTTGACATTTAAATTAGCTTTAACTTTTTTATCAGACAATATTTTACAAGAAGCCTACAAAAGTCCACTCGAAAATATTTATCTCATGAAATATCGTAATAGGTATTTTAACTCTAAATTTAACCTTAAACACTAAAATTACAATTCTGCGTAGTGTAATTTTGTTATATTATCTATTAGATAGACAGAAACCGCAAATACGGGTATAGCGTCCTCTTAAATATAATTATTTTGTCATAAAATAATTTAAAAAAAAATAAACTAATGACCTTTAAATATATGTCTTGTAAATTGTAATCATTTTTCAAAAATATAGAACCTTCTCTTTCTCAGATGACGTCATATTAATTGTTTTTTTTTTAGCAGGATAGAAATTTCCTTTTTGGTATGGCCCAACCTTATAATTTTTTGCTTCCTATTGGCTCTACCTAGAAAAAAATCCTGACGATGCCACTGTATAGTGTATATATATATACTTACTAATTTGTTTTGTTCCTCTAGTTTCAGCGACGTTGCACAATCCTGTAATAATTTTTTAGAAAAAGCTTTATTTTTTTCTTGCTCTTGTTCTAGCTGAATTTTCTTTTCCTGGATTTGTTTCTCGAGAGCATCTTTATCGATCTATATAATACATTAAATCATTAAAATCATCGTCGTCAACATTCATAATTGTTAAATCACCTTAGATGGTATTTCTATTGCAAATAATTACTATTATAATATAAAAATATAAACAAATAAACTATAATTAGTAATTAGATATACACGATTTAGATTGTTTATTACAACATCGAAGTAACATCGACATTTCGACGTAATTTTTTATTTACGTGTTATAAGATCGTAATCTGACAACCCAAATTAGAAATTCTGTTAACAAAAATGTGTATCCATAATGTATTTTAAAGTTATGTTATTATATCGCCTTAATATTCAAATTTAAATTTTGTATTTACGTGCATTACTTATCGGTAGCAAAATGTATCTAGTTAGTAGTTAATACTTAATTTAACACAATTTTCTATTTTCTCAATAATTTTCTTAATTTTGATAAAGTTTAAGCATTATTGTTTTAGATAATTTAACAACTATGAATGTATTTTTTACATTGTAAGTTAACGATATTATACTTCACAATCTACACTGCCCGGTTAGCATAGGCGTGCGCAGACCTTGCTGGCAGGGGGGCAGAAAAGTGTTGCCGCTTATCTATAAACACTCGTTATAACCGCGGTATCGCTTATGGTTTGCTTAAAGTTGGACTACACAAAATCATCGTGTACCGCGCACTCTATGTTTACATATTATTCATTATATAAAAATATAAAATTATATTATGTTTTTTTAAAACTATATTTGGAAGAAAACTTTAGCCCGCAGGAGGGGCAGTTGCCCACCCTGCCACCCCCGTGCGCACGCCTATGCCGGTTAGTCAGGCATTCTATAGTATACGCCCGGATATTCTACTTTGCTCGTAACATATATATATATATATATATATATATATATATATAATTGTCAAATTGGGGGGGATACGAGGAATGACATTCCTCCACTTATTATAATCTACATTTTTCATCACTTCACTTATTTTGTTCAAAATAATACATCCCTCTTTAAATTATATACAAAGATTATCAATTTATATTGGTGTCTTTCATAAAAATCGTTTTTTTACGATGATTTTTAAATTAGTTTTATAAGAGCACAATGATATCTATTTATTATTATTATTTTTTTTTTTTTTTATAGAAAACAAGTATTTTTATATCATTTAAATTGGACCACTTGACGCATAAATCTAATAAACATAAACACCATTTCTTATAATTTTATGTTGATAAGAAAATTTAAATATGAATACAATCATTCTAGTTATTGAGTAATTTATATACTTGTTCTATGGTATTGTCCGATGATGTAAACTATATCATGAATCGTGTCCAAAACAATAGATATACAATTTATAACTTTATGACTTCTCACTTTTGAATAATTCTGATAACGTATTTTTTCTTTCATTATTTTTAGTACACTTATTAAGGCGTTTTGTCACTTTTATTAGTATTTAATTTACATGAATATTAAATAGGTTATTAGTGATTTATTTACGAGGGTATTACAAATAATTAGTGTATCATGCGCAATACGATTAATTATGTGTTATTTGTGCAGTTTTACTGACTTAAAGTTATAGTTTTAGTAAACATGTCTTTATTAAATTGGTGAACTAAATCGAACTCAAGGACAAATAATATTACGATTTCAGAATAAAAATGTAGGCATGCCTCCACTTATTTTGAGCCATTTCGACCACTGTATATATATATATATATATATATGCATGTATTAACATCTATAATAATATACGTCCCTCGGGGGAAGTATATGACAATAATAAGTCATATACTACGGGCATAATCACATGTACTCACTCCGATCGTTCTCGCTACTGGATTGAAAATCCGTTTTTTTCGTTCTTCATCGGAGAGCCTTGCTTTTGTTCGTCTGGCTACTTCGGCATGATCTTTTGGCAGTGGTTTTCCGATATTGAACATCATTTTATTTTAAACGCAATGCTGATTAAAATCGAATATGTTTAACGAGGTTAAAACAAATTGTTTTTGTGCGCAGACTATTGAACAAACAACAAATATTACTAAGTGAATAACGTCGACTTGGAAACGCGATAAAGTGGATCTGTTGATATCAACATTTAGCTTAATACAATTTTAATAAACAAACAATTGAAATCAATAATGTTCAGTATTGAATTATTACTATATTTTGACATTTTTTTATTTATATACGTATACACACGTTTTTAATTGAAATGTGCTTACCATCGATTTAATATTAATGTGTACGGGGTATTTTTTGTTAAAAATAAATATTGACCAACAATTGAAGATTAATTTCGTAACAGATTTCGTAACAATTGAATAAATAAATTTAAAAAAGGTTTTTATTAAATTACAACTACACAAAAATGTGTAAAGAATATTTGAGATAACGTTTAAAATTTAAATTGATAGACAATCAATCAAACTCAACGATAAAAATTATATAATTCTAAGTTTGATTCAATATCATTATTACTGAAAGTCTATATTTATAAACAGTTATACGATATGTAGATTTTTTTTGGTTTTTTTATTGTATTGAACAAAATAATAATGGATAACTAGCAGACTGTTAACCACGTATTATTTAAACGTGAGCTGCAGGGGGTACAATGTAAAAATTTACGAAATGTCCATCACTGTGTCCGTATAGACGTATATTAATAATTATTGGCAATCGTCCACCGTCGAGTTGAGAGCTGGGGGGTTGTTAATTTTTTACATAATAAAAAACAGTAGTCTGAATTGTTATTGCGTAGGCGGAACGGCATGTTTGCGCATGCGCGTGTGTATATGCGGAAACTGCGTAATCGTATCACTTAGGTGTGTGTATTTGTATTTCGCACACACACAAAATAAATTAAAATTGTGTAATATTATTTACAAATATGCGCGATATAGCACATTGTTGTAAGCAATTAATAGATATGTGTAAATATTGTTGTAATACAGACTATATAGTGTATAATAGGGGTGGCCAAAACGGTCGATCGCGGACGATTTCAAAGTGTATCCCCCTTTGTTAGAATTTATTATTATAAAAAGTAAGGTAAGTGAAAGTAGATAAGTGACAATTGCCGACAATTCTTATTTTAATGTACAGTGTCATTTGATATGATGAACATTAATATATATTGAAAGTTAATCCCTCTTTGTTAGAATATATATATATATAATTTTTATCTTAACGGCAGTCTCATTTCGTATGACAAATGCTGATGTGTTCATATTTGTTATTAGTTAGAGTAATAAAACACAATCTAGTACCTACCTAAAAGTAAAACAGTTCAACAGTATTAATATTGTGTTTTAGAATTTTTATAAAAGTGTGATTTTTGGAATCTATTTATTGAGTGAAGAAAAATATATATGTCTAAGAAACGTAGCTTTGCAATTACATACATATTTTGGATCAACCTATTTGTGTGAAATAGCATTTTCTTACATAAGAGTTATAAAATCTTAATACCGAGCTACACTTTCTGATGAACATTTAAAGCATTGTCTTCGTATAGCAGTCAGCGACTATTCACCATAATCCACTAGCCAACGATATGCAATTCCACGTTTCCACGTCAACAATATAATGTGTTAATTTATTTTGAAATTATATAGAAATTTATTATGAAACACTCATTTTTATATAACTATATATTTTAATTTTATTAATTATACAAGTATGTTTATCATTAATATTAATTATAAATACTAAAAAATAAAAGTATTTTTTATGTGAATCAATCTTCAAAGAAAAAATATGTTCTCAGTAGATCTTTATAAAAAAAAAGTTTGGCTACCCCTGGTGTATAACGTCACCTTTCACTATTAAAAATAACAAATTGAATTATTATTATAAGTCATATTATTAAAAAATAAAAGGCTTATACTAATTCAATTTATTGTTTTTAATAGTTAAAGGTGACGTTATACACCAGGGGTGGCCAAACTTTTGGCTATACACTATATAATAGTCTATATTACAACATATTTACACATATCTATTAACTAGTTACAATAGGTCCTTTTATTTATTAATATAATATGTATAAGATATCTGCCGGAGGATAACAGCCGGATGGAAGATCCGCTTCTAACCTAACCTAACGTCCACGAGAACCTTTTTTTTTTTTTTTTTTTTTTTTTTGTAAAAATCGGCGTTTACACCCACTGCCCTGAAGACCTGTTAAGCAGTACTTAGGGCAGTGGGTCGCCATCGTTTATTGAGTTCAAAACAATATACAATTTCCACTGGGGTGGGTGACCGGACAATACCCGGCCACACCACCCCTTATAAAAATATAACAATTTTAATATCAAGGGAGGAGCGGCAGATCAATGCCCACCGCTCCTCCCCTCACATTTTTCCCTATCTAAGGAGGATGGGGGACGTCTTGTCGCCGCCCATCCTCCGCCACGTCCATTTTCTCCCCGGCATCCACCGGAGCAGCTGCCGTCGGAGGGGTCGGACATGCCCCCTCCGCTGCCGGGATGGCGTCCTTCGCCGCCGCCGCCGCCTTGCAGGCCACCGCCATGTGGCCCTGCTTCCGGCACCGGAAACAGGTTTGCTGGCGTTTCTCCAGCAACCTGACCCGGCACCTGGTCCACCCGACTATGACACAACGTGCCTCGGCGAGCTTTAAAGCTGCCGAGTACGTTGTGTCGAACCGGGCGACCATTCCGCCTCGCCCGCCAGGGTTTCTCCGCAAGAAGACGGCCGGAGAGCCGTCCTTAGCGAAGTCCCGCCGGACAAGGCCGGTGCGGGTCAAGCCGCTTTCGACGTCCGCCTCTTCGCACCATTCCGGTACGTCGAGAAGCAGGACCGGGGTACGACGTTCGGGTCGGTTGACCCGAGCGTCTACCCCCACGACGGCCTTGACGTTGTCCGCCAGGATGTCGGCCCCCGCAGCGTCGTCGACTTCGAGGAGGATGCCGCCCGTCCTCGTCGTCCTTGTGGTCCGAATCTTGACGCCGATGGCGTCGAGATTGACCTTGCTGGCGACCCTCTTCATTACGGAGGTCAATGTAACCCCCTCACCGGTCGGTCGGTCTATAACGACCGCCGAGGTTTGGGGGACACGCCTCCGTATGAGGGCCGCCTTTGCCTCAATGGGCGAAGGTTTTCCCTTCGCCACCGACTTCGGACCACTAGTGCGCTCCGCGGGTTTTCGTCCCCTCCTCACGACCTCAACCCATGAGGTCGGATTTGGGTCCGCAGCGGGCGCAGGTGGAGACGGGACAGCGGCCTCCTCCTTCCTCCTCGTGTCTGCCGGGGGCGCAGACTTCGCAGTGTGCGGTGGCGGCGGCGGTTGCTTCCGCTGCTGCTGTTGCTGTTGGCGCTGCTTCTGCTGCTGCTTCTGCGGCTGCTTCTGCTGCTCCTCGCCCTGCTGGCCCTGGTGGCGCTGCTGGCGCTGCTGACCTTGCCGCTGCTGCTGTTGCTGCAGCGGCTGGGACAGCATACCCCGGAGCTCACGGTTTTCAGCCGTGAGCTTCGCGATAGCCTTCCCTTGCTCCAGTAGGTCCAATTGGACCTTGCTAAGGGCCTCCAGTACCAGGCTCAGAGAGCCTTGCACTGTGGTGTCCCCAGCAACTGGAGCAAGAGAGGAGGCTACCTTTTCAGGGGTAGCCTCTGTCCGTGGTCTTTTGGCGGGGAGTCGTTCCGGGGCGACAATCGAGTCGTCCCTTTCCGACTCCACCGCCTCGGCCCTGGCAGCCCTTATGCGGGCCTTGCAGTCCCGAAGGACTGCGAGCTCCCGCTCGACGCCGCGGATGGCTTCCTGGATGCCCTTATGGACACCCTTTCCACCTTTCTCCGCGACGATCGCGGAAGCGGCCCGGATGTGCTCCTTGACGCGGGTGAAGGAGTTCTCCTCCCTTGCCTCCAAGGAGCACATCGAGGCCACCGTTGGGGAATAGCTGTAAAACAGCTTCTCCCTAAGGTGACCTCCCGGGGTGCCAGTTGCAGCCGCTGCTGCACCTGACGTTCCTGCATCCGAATCCACATCCTTCTTCGTCTGATTGGCCGTGTCCATGTTTCCGTCCGTGTTCCCGCTCTTCTCATCCAGTTTGCTTTTTTCCAAGTTTTTTTCCATTTTATTCCCACGAGTGTCAAGGGAATGTGGGTCCACCGCGTCAGAGCCCCGAATGACGCGGTAAGGCTGGATACTGTGTGGTGCGCCAGAGCCACACAGGGTCCTCGTGGACACGTAACTATCCCCGTGCCAAGTGACCCCCTTGACGAGTTGGGGGTTAGGAGAGCCGGTTTTTCGTCAGCGAAAGGCATGCTCAGGCCTCCTGGCCCCAGTCAACCAAGCCCAGAGCCAGGTCGGTGCGAGCCAGGGGTGTAAACACCCCTGGTGGAACTCTTAGTCGGGTCGTTCTCAGTTTAGTCCTGTCCAACATGGGAGGCCCTGCTGGTAGAATACACTACCGTTGGCATAGCACTAAACCTCATTGAACGACCGTTCAAGCCCCCTCACCACGACAAGGTGAGTTCCACGAGGGGGCGTCCACGAGAACCTAATCTAACCTAACCTAAGCCTTGCGGATTTTGGGCCAGTTGGTGGCTTTGCCTAATAAGATAGGTGGGGGGGATTTCTCCTTTTTACTGGAGGCCATCGAGTCATCGCTGTCAGATTCAGCGGAGGAGTCGCTGAATATATTCGGAGACTGCGATCGGATTTTATTTGAAAATTGTGGGGGAGATGCGGACGGTTCGTCATCTTCCATCCGGCTGTCGGTATCAGAAGGTGCGGTGGTGGCGGTGGAAGAGGTT
Source organism: Schlechtendalia chinensis (assembly GCA_019022885.1). Classification (NCBI taxonomy): domain Eukaryota; kingdom Metazoa; phylum Arthropoda; class Insecta; order Hemiptera; family Aphididae; genus Schlechtendalia; species Schlechtendalia chinensis. The sequence goes on along the minus strand of CM032348.1, from coordinate 11,423,722 downwards.
TTGCGCCTCTTTTTATTACGGCGACCGGACGACGATTTCGCGGAGTTAACGGATGGGGCGGTGATATTGTCGAGGACCTGGAATGAGTTAGCCATCTTGGTTTCTAAGAGCTCCACCTTGGCTCTAAGCTGCAGTATGATTTCCCATAACTGTTCATGGGAAAAATCAGCGGGACGCGGGGGCACTCCCTGGGGATCCATTTCGGTAATTTGGTATTAAACCAAGGAAAGAAGAAAAAAACACAGTTCAATACACGTAGAAACGTTTGTAATGCGGTGAGTTTGCGAACACACACACGGCGGACAGACGAACGAACGAACGAACAGACGAACGAACAAACGAACGAACGAGCTAACAAGTTTGCTGCCGGCGCAGAAGACACGTACAACGGCGAACGCACGCGCGCCCACGAGGACGGTACGACGCGGTGTCTAACGGCGGGCGTAACGCAGAGCTACAGTGGGAGTTCGTAAATCACGGCGGACAACGTATCCGAAAGAAAAAACGACTCAGCCGCGTGGCCCTGGTGTTGGGCGCACTTGCCTCGTAGTCGTGTGCAAGATTACTTTGTTGTGATGGTGAAAAAACAGTTAAGCGCTTGAGAAACAAGAAGTTGTAAACAACTGGTGCTTCGGAGGCGTATGCGTAGTCGCAGAGGTAAGGGGTGATCAAATCACGAAAATCTAACGGACTAGGTGCCGGTATTTATGCAGGTTCGTTAGAGTGATCTCGACGTTCATTGGTCGACGTTCATTAGTCGGCGGTCAATGACGAGTAGACATGAGTTTACTAGTCGGTACGGAGATCGGAATAAATAACCGACTGATCTGATATAATACGAGCTCTTTAACGTACAGTCTACGAAACGATTGACACGCGATATTTACGACCAATGCAGACGCGAAAGACGACCCACACACCGTAACGGTCCACGTTATCACCGAACGCGTGATAAATCCGACGGGCAGTCAACAAAACGGCAGGTCCGTAATTTTTCACGTAACGAGACAAACAATAAGGGTGTGCGTCCCTTAAAAAGTTATGGTTTTGTTGTATTTGGAATTTGAATACAAGTTTTATAACGAATACTTCGCACGATTTTGTTAAGGAGGTAATTTTAATCTCGTGGTTGGGCAGTTAGTGACGATCTACAACACGTATCAGCCCACACGATTGTCACGATCTACATATGTTTAGATATGTAATCGACAACCAAGTACTTACAGTTGTATAACTAATAATTTAATTAAAGTACTTACCTACAAAATTGTGTGTTATTTTATATTGTCCTAAAGACCTGAAGCAGATCGAGTACTATAATTGTTGAAATTTTATATACACATTTTATGATTTCTAAAAAAATTGCAAAATAAATTATTTGATTTTTATTTTGCTAGATAATCTGCAGACACATTTAGTTATGCTGGTAAGGTTTATAATTAAAGAACAATATTTAATAAGTTTATTAATGTTATATTTAAAACAATATATATTACAATAAAATATCACTATTAAATATTTGTTTAAATAACACAAATTATTTTTTAAATCATATACATAAAAAAACTTTGTCAAATACATTTATTTTGTATGAAAAATAAATAGCACCGATATTTTGACATTTATGTGGTGGCCAAGTACAGTCCGCATCCGCATCATCTCCACTATCATATTCAAATTCTCTGAACCATAACTTATTGTCTAATTCTTCAATTACTTTCGAATTTAATTTAGTGTGACACATTGTAAATAATTGACAAAATTTAAAAATTAAATTCATAAGTCGTAATTATATGCAACAGATCGAACACACACAAATGTGATGTATAACAAAATCGTTTTTACGACACGAATGACCGGCACTAACTATTCAAACTCATAGCTGTTCAAATCGGTATACAGTTTTATATACATTGATAAATTATACAATAATAGCATGGAAACTCCATGATATATATTAAATAATATAGAACTACACAAAACGTTAATAGACGGAAGCGATAAATCAAAGTCGTAAAAGGTAAGATTCAAAATAGATGATTTTAGGATTATTTTTATTGGTTGAAAAAAAAAAACATATGCAATCGAGTGATTTAAGTCGCAACATATCCTCTTTTTCTGCAAAAACAATACAATTTTTCTAAAGGAACTTACAGATTTGTGTGGAATAGTACATAATGCAACCTAAATTAAATTTAACTCCAAGTTAACAATCAAATCGATATCAACTTATACAAAACTTATACTTCGAGCTGAAATAGATATTGGAAGTAAATTATTTTCACGTCAAACAGATGCTAGTTCGGCGTCCGGCACTTGTTTTGTTTCTTTGCTAACCGTTCCGTTGCATTGACAGAGCCTCCGGTGGCTACACTCGTTCATCTTATTACTTGGATTCCGTGAACTAAGGATAGACAAGTAAACACTCTTCAATGTCAACAATTCAAATCTAACTAAAAAGTTCCTCCTACTCTAATCTACGTCGCGTTCGCGTATAAGAATCGAACGACAAACGGAAAAAAACATAAATAAATCACCGTTTTACGTGATTATAATATCGTGTTAACAATTTTAACGCACGAACGGTGCCATTTTCTTCACACGCTCACGAGTGAAGTTTCGTCGGAGCAAACTTACGACAAAAGTTATTTCATTAAATATTTTACGAATTAAAATTTTTTTAGCAGATTGTTAGTAAATTTAAACATTGGATTTTATTCTCCATACGTTAGTTATATTGTATTTTAATTTGAACGCATGACTTTTGTTGAATACTTTGCACGATTTAGGTAAGAATATAATTTGTCTCTCATTTTTCTGAGGGTGATTACGTGTAACGGTCTTAACTACGCATCATCCACACACGTTTGTCATATCGAATGTGACAACGTTCTTTCCTTTCAACAGGATGCTAGTTTGATGTCCGGAACAGTACTGATGGAACGGTGCTCACGGCAAGTCGCCATGAAAACGTCGTTTTTATTTTAACACCGGTATGGAGCACGATTATCATTATTCGTGGATATCGCTGAGCGTAGGTTTCTTCCGGATCGTCTCTCCTTCGTTGTTCACGGTATCTCACGGGTTATTGTTTAACTGCTGATTCGTTGAATAACCGTTGTTTCATCATGTAACTGATCATTCGTCGTATATCTGCTGTTCGACGTTTTATTCTTCCGTTTTATGTACATTACACTTGGGGTCCGACCGCCTCGTGCGTTGGACAAAGACTGAGATTCTAACTTTGCTTTGGGGGATGGCTATACTGTATACTATTCCAGGTTAGTACCTCTACTAGTGGATGGAAATGAAAGTTTTGGCTAGTGACTTGTAAATTGGTCTGCCTATGTTAATGGATACGGTTTGAATATGTGATTATTGGTAGAGGAGACGGAGGATTGTTTTTTATCAAGGCATCGGATGTGGTCATGGGTCTGAAAAATAGTTTTTGTAGAACATTATTTTGGTTTGAAATTGTATTGAGTCTTGGATTGATTGGAAATTTGACGATTTTCGAAGAACCGAATTTTTGACGTTAGTGAGAAATCTCGTTATCGCACATATACTGATGTTCTGAACGGATTCGATGCGTTTCCAATGCAAGGGTCCAATGAAGGGCGCCAAGAGGAACTTACATAAGTAAAGATGGGAGATACATAAAGTTTAATTATTTTAAGTTTTGTCCTAATTGAGATAATGCTGTTTCTGTTAAGAACATGTTCAACATTTAAGAAGGTTATACATTAGAAGTATAGTAATAGGTCTATGCATACAACTACTACGATAATATTTAGATTGGTACTACATTACTCTTATAACAATATAACACGTACTTACCAAGTCTTTAATTTTAATAATACAGGTAGATATACTTTATGAGATACACGTCTACGCACTACACTGATGTTATGAATTTTCATAGAATAATACGTTAATTCCGACAAATCGCAATGCTTATAACCGTAGACAACCGCGCATCAAGTCTTGTTCAATTTTCGGGTGATCAAACTCATTCACTAGCTATAATCAAACTATATATTTCGAATCGAAATGGTCATATAACGCTAACGAAGCGATAAACGTCTACATATAAAATGTGTACAAATTTAGTGTATTATATTTTCTACAATTTCATGATTTACAAAATTGTTTATAAAGTACATGTAATACAATTTGCCAATTATACTTACGAAAGCAAAAATCTTTTAAAGTACCACCCCACCCCCCCCACCCCCAAGAACAACAATGAGTAGTATGGATGCTATTTAAGTAAGTATATGACAACATAAAAATTTCCAAAAATTAAATTGAGCAGCAGGTGTCAAATGTATAAATAAGGAGTTAACTAGTTTATTTAAGTACAAAAAAAAAAATATATATATATACAATTAATCGTTACATAACTTACGGAGTCAATACGTATATGTTGACAAAAATTGTTTTAAAAAATATGTGTAAGCTTTAAAGTTGTTTAAAAAAAACCAAACATTATTCCGCGTTTTTACGTTAAATTAAAATTTTTTGTTATTGTCGAACTACGTGTGTATATACATATATTTACGCTAGTAAAGTCATTTGATCTGTGTGTGTGTGTTTGTGTGTGATAGAGAGAGAACGATGGGTTATAGCAAAAATACGATGTTTTCTCCTTGTTCGAGTTGAAGTGCTACTTTGTCGCTAGACGTTGCCCGATCCGCTGGTCCAGACAACATGGCCGTGGCGAAAGTGAGGAAAACGCCAAAAGCCGCCGTGTACAAACCTGATCCTGTATTAAATATATAATTAATCAATACATAACAAACGCGATGTTTTTCTTACTTTTTATAAATTTTTTTTAATACGAAAAAAGCGCACGTAATCAATGGTTTTCTATACATATTATTGTGTACGTATATACATATAGTTTTCGTTATTACTGGTATTAGTTTAAAAAACGAATGTCGGTAATAAGAGTTTCTATGAAATTTATTGTTTTTTTTTCAAGAGTGACGGATATAGAAAACACATATAGAATTCTCATATACAAAAAAAAATTTCATATCAAGATAAACTATTTACCTTGTTATAAATAAAATATATATATATATACAATGTTTATAGAGCATATTTTACGATTTTAAATTTCTAAGACAAAATATTGTATTTTGTAGAAATTTTTACTCAGATCAAACTCTAAATACGTTTCAATTTGTTTTTTTTTCTTTATTCCACCAAAAATATTAAAATACCGTAAATATTAGGTTAAAAATTTTTAAAAAAAGTTCAACAAAAGAGGAATAATAACGATATTTGGTTTTATATATGCTTTTCTAGACATTTTAGCACTTTTATTCGTTAAGAGTATATTTTTTTAATCGATCGTTTCACCGTCCAACGTAGTATATAATAAGTATACGTACCAGTTGTGCAGTCCGCCGAGACGAACGGTTCGGATTGAGTCCCACACAGCATCATCACGCGTTCCGAGCCCCAACCGGCTGCGAAACATATAACGCCCATCAAGTACAACAGACCTGAAAATTTCAGCATCAGTCAACATGTACACCGGATTATATGGGAAAAACCAAATCCCCTACATTAAATATATAATCGAAACTGGTTATGTGACTATGGAGATAAATTTTTACCGGGTCGTATCCCCTCTAGATCTGATGTATAGTCGTATATATATATATATATATAAATCGGCAATTTGCATATTCAACGGTAATTTCAGCGCCGAATGCGCTATTCGGCAACCATCCAAAAGAGTTGTTGCGATTCCAGATGATGTGATTGCAAGTGCATGTATATATAAAACCATACCTAACCTAACCATGCATGTATGTATAAAAAACGGCGTTATATTTTTGTTTGCAGCCGATAAACATAACAACTAATGGGTGTCTGAACCAATTTTGATGAAATTTTCATAGATGTTTTACTTATGCTCTTTCAAGAGTTCTAAACTTATTTTCTTATCCCGCTATCTCGTCGTCCGGTAAATAGTCAAAACCCAAAAATAGTGGTTTTGTGATCACGTGTCTGTATTCCTATTAAATGTTCTCGAAAATGAATAATATCTCTTTTAGGTTAATAGTTAACAGTATAATATCAGCACATTTTTATTTCGGAAGAGTATTTACGATTGATAGAACGAAAAACTGTGAAATAGACATTTTATTGTAATGTGTGTATGGTTTGATCCGAATTATAATAAGGGAAAACTTTGAGAGATTCCATAAATGTAAGAGAATAGTGCCGCGTGAAAATTACATTTTCTGGAAACTTGGATTCTCGAAGCCTCCAGACAAAACATTCATACCGCAGATCCTTACGTTTACTGCAGTTCCTACGAAAGTTTCTTTTCGCAGACCTATCGAGAATAAGAACCTATCGAGAGAATGGCATTTTATTCTCTAATCCATTAATTGTACAACAAACAATATACAAACGTATGCAGCCTTCCGGGTGTATCATTTTACTTTGTTTTATTTATATCTATTGTTTTGGTATTTTTTCTGAAAGAGGGCTGAGCAAAGTCAGTCGAAGCAACCAATAATAAATTTCTATACATTAAATATTAATCGTTTCTACATATATTCTCTCACCTGCGAGTCCTTGTCCGGAACCAGCCACGCCGAACACGCTTTTCTTGCGAATCGCCTGTTTGCAAAAGCTGCCGACGGCCATGACGCACATTAGAAAGCTGATGAAAATTCCTACGGACATGAGCACCATAGCAATCTTCCACGCGGTTGGAAACATAGACGAGTCCGTGGCCAGTCCTTCGACTGCAAACGAACCACAATGCTGATATCCGTTGATCTTTTTACACCGGTAGTAAATTCCAACGGAAGGACGACAGTGGATTTCATAGTGCGAATTCGTATTGTTGTGCATTGTGTCTGTACGTGGGGCCAAAAAAAAAAACAATACGTAAATGCAACGGGAAGGTCTGAGACATGTTAATACGATTTTAAAAAAAAATTTGCCAAATGTTCATTATGCACACCAATCGCACACCGCATATATTATGTTGTAGAATATTTTACAATATAAAATAATATAATAATAATGTTCACAAAAAACTCTGCAATTATATAATATAAACTACAGGAAGGCACAAAATTAGATGCAATTATGAGAAAATGCGTAGTTAAATTGACAGTGTTGGGATTATTAATATATATAAAGAAAAAATATATATCATAATAATACTATGACTGGCGAGTATAAATCCTGAAGAAAAACTCGCAAAAAATGTCTTTTGCTATAGTTTTAAAGGCGAAATCATCGTGGCACCATATCGTCTATACACAATAAAGTTGCGAAGTGCTAAGTCGATTCGCCCTATAATCATGCAATACTATATGCTTAACGTACATTATATATATATATATATATGTATATACATATACGTATATATGTACTTATAACAATAATGTATGATATTTGTAATCTACTGCACTATCCACCGTGACTTACTCTCAGACGTGTCTTCCGAAGGTGATTTGTTCGACAGACAGTTGTATTCTGTGGGACCAATCAGCCATTTTGGCGAGTGTATGGCTGTGAAGAGTGTAATAGTCGATAACACGCTCAACGTGACCCACATAAGGCTTTTTGCAGTTAAGATAAAATACATCTTTTCAACCTATACAAACACAAAAATGTATGTATACATAAATAACGTTATAGTGTAATTGATTTCGTTGTCCTTGTCACGCATTTATTTAATAATAGATTTTAAAAATAAATGTCAATAACACTTTTTGAAAACATTTTTCACATGTGTGAGTGTGCTAGCTATATGTAATGGCGTTGTTACATTAATATAAAGTATTTTTTAACGATATCAATTTTCATCTAGCAAAACCGCAAAAACGCATAGTATTATAATACAAACCGCGATAAACTCCACATGTCCATTATGTTATACACATCACATTCATCATAAACGCGAACAAAGAATTTGTTTAAAAAAAAGCCATTTCCGGAGTCAAACCAGCAGGTAATTTCATTGAAATTAAGAACGTTAAAACTATTCGGGAGAGAAATGACAAGGATATATATGAAACAGCCCTCTTGTCTAATTACGGCGAAACCGTATGAACATGAAACTCCCCTCCGTATGAAATACAAAATTACGCGATACACGAGCATCTATATATGATATATAATAGCCACACGTGCGCGTCTCGCCAAAGTGGAGAATTTACGTCTGCTGCACGCGGTTTTACAATATATATTACACGCATTATTGATTCGTTCGTTAATAGAACAAAATAAAATAATAATAATAATAACAAATAAAAACAAATTTAATCACTATAGAAGTAGTACGTGCGGATGACTCATAATAATATGAGTCCCTATTCATTCGTTTTGGTCACGATACGCGTCGGGTGGACGCTACCGACCCGGCGTGGCTGTCGAGTCCCTCAGAAAAGAATTCACCGACGACGTCACCATCGACAAAAAAAGGCTCTAATAACAACAACTACAACAATAATAATAACAATCAAATTTACCTATATAATATAATATACTATTCGATACAACACGAACGTAAAGGTGTGTCAGAAAGGTCTATTAACACAATGTATACGTGTTCTGAATACATTTCGCGCACATACATGATTGCTATTGAAAATCACTGTAAGTGTATTGAAATATAACGTTTTGTGTCCGATGGTCTTAGTTTATCCGACTCATCATTTTATTATGCTGACTTTTGTGACGTGTTCAGTCGAACATGTAAATAATAATATTTACGTAACGTATAATTGCGTGAACTGTTTCAGAGACACTTGTACGATAAAGAATAATCGGTTTATTAAATAAAATAAACGGACAGACGTGTATAGTTCTACATCAACGATTGTCAATCGCAATGTATACATATTTTATTTTTGACAAATGTGTTTTGGAAATTGAGTGGCGGCGAGAAGAATGTGGAAAAATAGATATGCAGCCGAAAAAAATCCCAGAAATAACTCTGCAGAACACAAGCGTGTGTATACAATATAATATAATATAATATATTGTTTTTGAATTTTGTCCGTGTCTTAGAATATTATAAACGTGAGCCGGAACAACGCGATCGGAATATCCTATAGACGTAGTATTATTATTGTATATTATAATATATTTTGTACGAACAACATCGTCTTCCTGGACGCCACTCGAACGAACGTGTCTATATATATACTTTAATGTATTATTATTATTATAATACTGTGATTTAATTATTTAAAAGAATACTGCGCGCGTATGTTACCATCGTACGTATATAAACTATAATGCGTATATAATACAATATATAGGCACTCGGTTCGAATATTAATTCGATATTCCAGACGACATGTGGCGTCGAACGGCCGTGAATTGAAAAAAAGAAAAAACGTACACTGAATAAAAAAAGAAAAGAAATGGCGTTTAAAATATATTCAAGGCGTAACGGGAGATCTGTATTGTGTTTTTTTCACCATTTTTTCGTATAACCGGCACACGTATAACAAAATATGATAAAGAACAAACGAAATAATAACTCAGCACCAATCGAGTATTGACAACTTCATTTAAATATTTTACAGCGCGGTTATATGTTTTTGGAACTAGTACTATTATTATTTAGGTATAATTAAAATTACCTTACACAATTTTCAATTTTAGAAACACTCAAAAGGAGGGGATTCTGGACCAAAGGACTACCCCCTTGTTGCGCCACTGTTATAAGTACTATACTACCTATATGATATATCGGATGCTGGCGAACGACGCAGTGAACGGTCATGTTTTCATTACTAAATTTCACCCATACGTAAAATTCGAAAATCAGGCGATGAAATGATTGAGTTGTTAATCATTTGTCGATTCACAGACCATAACGGCCGTGGATGACAATCATCGGAATGTATAACGCTAAATGTTATAATATAGTATTCGGGAAATTTTTTTATTGTTTATACGTATGTGCTGAACACACTTGCTGACCTTATGAGTACAGACGTGTCAAATTGCATATTATTTTTGGAATATAAATCACGACCAAATATATATGGCGAACGTATATAATACAAAACGTCCTCGTAGTATGTTCATCGCGAGATCGGGTTAGATATCGGACGCATAAAATGACGCTTAACATTTTCGAATTTCATACGAAATACATTGATGACAATATATATATATTCGTGGCGAAACAAATACAAACGTACATCGTAATATACAGCTTATGTACGTATTATAGTGCGGTTATCGCGTCCCGACATCAAGCACGTAAATTATAGAACGCGGACGTTTCGTCATTTTCTGTGGTCCGAAAATTGTCGACGGGAAACCGAAAAAATCTTGTAAAACACATTATGTTATTACGATAAAATACTAGACCAGCATATATTTTGTATCATTATGGCATACGATGACAGACTTTCTATTTATTTTACCACGCCGTGTTCAAAAATTCACTCGAGTAAAACGATGGGCAAACACGTACAAATTACATATATCGTAATTGTTGAGATTTCTTCAAATTGGATATTTGAATACAATATTATATTACGAATTATTTGACTTTCGTAGAATACAACAGAACTGGTACAACTGAAAAAATTAAACTGTCGACAAATGTCAGCAATTAATAAAAACCAATTCATTTAGTTCATTTATATATTATATATTATATATTATTGTGTATATAATACATCAAAAACACAGACCTGAAAATTAAAAACGCAAGATTTTTAACCCATTTTGAGTAAAAAATTTCAATTACAAGATTTTTATCGACAATTTGTTATGAGAATTACCAAATACGAATCTGACACGTGACATATACGTTGGATAAATCAAAGTTGCCAAAATATATAGACAAAAAATAATTATAACTTAACTATTGATATCTGAATATTTTCGAAATCATAAATTTATTGTACACTTGGTTTTTTTACGATATATCCATACAAATTATACAACTAACATATGATTTAAACACAAATACATTACCACAATATTACTTTTGTTTTATATACTGCACATGCGTGCATACCTATTTCATGTATAAAACATCTTTTCAAGTTGGTCTCTTAAAAATATAAAATCGTATTTATATCTAATTAAGTGTAAGATTTTAATAGTGTTAAGAGAAACCAATAGACAGGAGTATGCACCTGAAAAACCGGTTTAAAATTTGAAAAATCGCATACTGGATAAAAAAAATCTGCAATCTACAACTGGCACGGAGCAGACAAAATAATTATGAAAACAAAATAAGAAATTCTAGTAGAAAATATTTATTATCGCATAAAATAAGCATTAATAAAGTTTCAACTTCAGTGTGTATTGTTAATTAATTATATATTATAAAAACTAAAATTTCTTATAAATAAATTATTTAAAATGTTATTTGAAGTGAACTTTACTTGTAAATTAAACTAAAATGTATGTAAAAGTGTTAAATTTTAAAGTTCTGAGATATCGACGTTATTTAATTCGTTTTTTACAGGCTGTATTTTTTTTAATGTGCATCATAAAAATAAAATTACCAAGTGCCTATTAAAAACAATAAATTGTTATTTAAATGGGTTATACTTTTTTATAGGGGCATCTGTACTCGAGAGATTACTGAAGTGAAAACGACTGTTTCATCACAATATTATTGGAGCTCTTATGTAGTCGTTAATAATTTGTTTATTAGAACGCGCGCGCTCGTGTTTACTGAGAGGTTCACCGGTTCGGATTACGAGTGGGGTGTGAGTTATCGTGACCACGTAACTAAACTAACAAAATTCATATACATAATGTTATATTATTACGTCCGATATATTTTTATGATAAATAAAAAATATTACATTTCCTAGAACAAAACGTTTAAAAAAAATCCCTGTTATACCACCACTGCAAAGTTACTATCCTGTGATAAGACATTATATTATACCAACGTAAAACGATTTTACTAATTTGACGGGTAAGGTATTATAATAAAACGCTAAAAACTAAAAATAAAGTTTTTGAAAACGCTAGTTAGTAGTTTTTTCTTTGTTTTTTTGTTTCCTAATTGAACACGAAACTTACACAAAGACGGTTTAAGGCTTTGAGACTTGTTCTAATTAACCATGTAAGATGTAGTCTTATATGTTATACGTAATTATATGAATATATATACATATATTTATAAAAATATCTATATTTAACTCAAAATATAAGGTGTCTGGTGAAACACACGTCCTCGTATACTCGCTGATGTATACGTTATATGCAGTATATTTAGTATACAGATGAACATATTGTAGCAGCTGTTTATTTTTATACATATATTTGGGTATACGGACGTTCTTCATTCCAGTTATTTTAAGTCATTGTTAATATTCAAATCCAATGATTAAATGCATTTAAAATAAAATTAAAATAGTCCTACGAGCTGTATACATAGTAATACGATTTGTATTAAAACACGCGCATTTCACGATGAACGAGTATAATATAAACAGTCGTAACAATTTTAATGTTTAAAAAAAATATCGAAACAATGTATAATATTCTAACTCTATAATATACTTTCATATACAATATATACGTATTATCATAATTATTGCCGGATTTATCGTACACGAAAAAGAAACAATTGATGGCAAACAGGAACTAATGTTGTCGATTGAGTGGATCGCTTTAACAGGAAGAGTAAACTAGACATATTATCTATATTCGAAAACAAATGATAACTCATTTCGATCGAGACTAATTCCCACGCGAGATCACATTTATCTACTATATATTATTGATGCGTAATACAATAATGAACGGACCTACACAGACTACAATCATATATAACGGTCAAATTTTAAACGCATTAGAATGAAAAACACCAAACCTATCTCAAATAGCACATCAGCTGAAAATACCGTGTACAATAACGTGTAACATTGTGACAATAATACCGCGGTGACGACGATAAATCAATCCCCTTTACGGGCCATAGGTTGTTCGTTATATCGTCGCGCGTATAATCGAAGTAGTCCGTTTGTTCAATTGAATCTTTCGGGGAAGAGAGTTCAATTGGGAGGTCTCGTCGATATTCTAATTATGACTTACAACATAACACATACAAAAAATTACTATATATAGAATTATATTCCGTGCGTATACTATCCTGTTTACAGGTTTGAATAATAGTGAATGATACATGCAATAATACATTCCATCGTCCGTTATTAATAACACGCGTAACTTATATAGTCAAATGTGAATCGTATTAAAATCATCTCGAACAGTTGCTTTAGTCTTTTATCTATATAGATAAAAAAATGTTTAGACAATGTATTTACCTGGCTTAGCCAATTACAAAATACTATGTGACAATATAGACAACAGTGGATAATTATGAAATACACAATTTGATGAAACCTATACGTATATGACGTTTATTGTTTTTAAACACCTCATATGACTATTGTATCGTCAGGACGAAATTACAATACCTCGACTCAAGTCCCGTAAACCTCTCATTTGCAGATCGGAGAAGCTAGCGAACTACTACAACAACAACCCAAACTCACTGCATACAGAATGGCATACAACATTTTTATTTGAGCTTTCACCAAACGAGAAACTAGTCAGTTGTCTTCCAATGCCATAGTATGAGATGGAACTCCTACGAAAAACATGGGTTCGACTCAATCGCATCCACATCGGCCAATGACAATGCAATCAACTCTTAAACAAATGGAAACTAAGGGACAGCCCAAATTGTGACTGTAGAGATTTACAATCAATGAACCACATTATAAAGGACTGCCTGGCTAGACGATACTCAGAAGCGATGAATGACGTTTTCAACGCCACAAACTCAGCTATTGAATGGATAAAAAATCTAGACTTAATATTATAAACCAAAAGTTTCAAAAAAATTACTTGACAAAATAATTAATAATAGTATATCTGTTTATTTTATTTTTTCTAACTAAAATTAAATGTTATTAATCATTGATGAAATTCATAAATACAATACTTTTATATTTATAGATTAGTTCAATTTTGTAGCGCTTAATCTTGTTTGCCATCCGAAATAAATAAATAAACTATTGTATCGTAATCCCGTGAATGAAAACGAACATATAGTATACGATAAACATAAACAATAAATATACATTTAAATATAAATATATCGTTATTACAAAATCAAAAATGTTAAAGTGTAAAAAATAAATTATTTACACTAAACATAATTAATACTTTATACGTCTGAAAATCTGTTTAATAAATAAATGTGCAGCGTATACACTATATGAAACGCATATTATATTATACTAAATTCATATTTACGTATGTTGACATATGGTATATATATATATAATATATATATATATATGTGTATAGATAAACATATATTTAATGTTATTACATTATTATGTTTATGTATAAACAGTAAACTTAAATCACGAATATGTGTTTGAAACCCATATTATTTATTATTTCGTATTATATTTTATAATAAATTGTCAGATTTTTATTCCTGTATTCGAATATTATGTTTAAATACTAAATATTCGGAGACTTGTCGAAGTACGATTATTGCCAGTTCTGTTTTATTAATTTATCTAATTATGACATGTGTTTACTATAATCTACACGTTATATTGGTAGCGTATAAATCTTAACGTGTAATTTCAACGGATTTTATTGTTGATATTTCCTCATGATTCCTAAACAAAATATATGTTGTTCTATGTGTAATAGAATTTTGCGAATTACACTCATTTTCTACACGTTAGTAAAAACTCAATATATATAATATATATTTGTATAAAATATTAATATTTTGTAAATAATAATGTCTGTACAAGTATACACCGTTATCGTGGTATAGTCAGAAGAATTATAGTTACTCCTCGTGTATAATTAAATAAATCAAATTTATGTATTAATTTAATATATATGTTTATATACGATAATCGTTATCTAGCTGTATACTTAATTGGTAATTGTAATAATTAATATTTATATTTATATACATTTCGGAACCATATAGTAATTATATGAGTTACGTAGGTTGACCTTTTATAGTTTTTGCAGGTCGTGAAATAAAATACAAATGAATCACTTGTATCTATGACTACAAGCCTTTACATCAATCAAGTTATATTGATATTTGATTTAATATTGTAATATCAGTAAGTGCCTACTATTCGGATTTATTATTATTTATTTAACGGTCTTGTTGCTCTTTAGGTATACATACATTATAGATAGAAAAACATATTAATAAGTTAAATAACTTCTTCTTCTTATCCTGTCCGGAACTTAAATAACATAGAAATATTACCTATTTTGATTCTCGTGTTTTCGTAAATAAGAAGTTTTGAAGAAGAAAAAATGCTAGTAGAGAAAAAAATACTTATTTAAACGTATAGGCAGTACGCAATTTAAGAGCACATATTATATATAGGTACGGTGGACATTTATCCAAGGATTATATAGATAGCACTGTATTTTTAATATTTAAAAAAAACTAAGCCTCACGAACACGTATAAATTAAAGCATAATGAAATAATACAATGAACATAAAGATTATTAACTACGTAATAATTTATATAGGTACGTAATTTCGGGAAAAAAATAAAATGGCGTATGAGTGCTGCGTGTAAAAAATGTTTTTTTAAATTAGAAAAACACTAAATTTTTAAACCATATGCACATAAGACGTACACACGTATAGATAGTCAAATAGATACTATACTTGTAATGTAAATATTGTGTAAAACACTGACCATCATACATAGATTATATGATGTAAGATACTGTACAATAATTAATAAATATTTAATTGACTAACGATATAGTAACACCGTAGAACATTATACACATGTGTTACTACAAGACATGATTAAATTATACATTGATCAGCATTTGTTTTTGTTCTCGTTTATCACTTTCATTCGTTTGATTTAATAGTAGTAATCTATATACTAAAGAGTATAAAAGAGAAACCGGACTCACTGACTGATTTATTAACGCACAATTCAAACCACTAAATGAATCGGGCTGAAATTTGGAATACAGATAGCTATTATGACGTAGGTTATTTTACAAATAAAGAATTTTTCAAAATTCAACCCCTGAGGAAGTTAAAAAAGGTAAAAGGGGTAAAAATAGAAAAAATCACCTAGCCGGAACCACTGATGCTATGAGTATAAAATTCGATCAGTAGTTTTGTTTTATGATGTAGAGAGACCCACTAAGAAAAGAATTTTACAAAACTTAAACCCTAAGGAGCTTAAGAGAAGTAAAAGAAGTAAAATGGTATATATAGAATATGTAAAATACTCAACACTGAGGCAAACGAAATTGCACGAGACTACTATGTTGTTTACAAAAAAATTTCTAAAAGTAAAAAAATATATAAAACGGATCAATCTAACCCGGGCAAAGCCAGGTTATACAACTAGTATAGAATATAATGTGTGTGTTATATTGCTGTGTCCACTTTCGATTATCTCAATATATAGCCATATATATAGTCATTAGTCGTTGCTAATTAGTCGGTATGTAGGCGTAGTGTTTCGTGGAACAATAACTGGCACAATAAAAAAGTAAAAACGCGAACGAAATTCATTGAGTAACGATTCCGTAACTATGTTGAAAATAAGGCATATCAAGTTTTTTTTGTTATGAATTTTCTCAATTATGCCGAAAAATATAACCACTTCTTAAAGTGTACCCCCACGAAGAATATATAGATGAGTCGGTGCAAAATACAATTTGTTATTATTTTAAATAATTTTGGTTACCTAATATAATTGACACGAACAGATGTTAATAATCGTCGAGACTTCCAAATGTTTCACGTATATATATATATATATAAGACGATGGTTCTGATGTGGGTACTGAAGACGCGTAACGTAGTATATGCAGAGATGATTAATGTGAAGAATAAAAACTAAACGTTTTCGCGGTAATCATAAAATCGACACGGTCCTACGACGGCGACCAATGTGATTTAATATTCATTCGAATTGTTTTACCGCGTGAAACGACAACGGTCGTCGGGTAGTTCGAACGACACGACTGCGAGTTACCGGAAACACAACGAGCACGAGACTATCGCGTAAGAACGGCGTGCTAAGACAACCACGCCGTGAGTGCGAGTCTCGTGGAGAAACGCGTAACGGCTGTCGGCTGTCGACTGATGAGTGCGAGTGCGCGCGCGACGACGACGATGACGACGACACCGAACGACGGGGTTCGTATACAAACGGATTGCGTGCCAACGCGTCGCGGACGGTTGTCGGTAGCACGATAGCGTTACGTTGTTGGGTTATGATCGCGGCGTTATGAATACCATAAGGTTATCGCGCGCGTCCGGCACTCCGCGACAATCAAATTATTGTTCGCGTACTGCACTTGCGGTGAACGAACGTCAAAACACGCGATAACATATATAATCGGAATTCGATATGTGCGAAATTGGTAAATAAACCGAATTTATAATGTGCGTGAAGTTACCCCCCCCCCTCCCTTCAAGACTTTGTCCAATCGACCACGAGGAAATCACCGTTATATATTCTCGTGCCATATGTTGTAGAATTATTATAGAATAAACAAGGTGGGAACTGAAACTATAATTGTATCGCCAACTTTTTAATTTGTACTTGAAATCATAGTTTGTACCTATGCAAATGTTTTGAAAATCAGATTTTTTATGCTTTCAAACAGTTTATTAAACATAATAG
Organism: Schlechtendalia chinensis; assembly: GCA_019022885.1. Lineage (NCBI taxonomy): Eukaryota > Metazoa > Arthropoda > Insecta > Hemiptera > Aphididae > Schlechtendalia > Schlechtendalia chinensis. The sequence continues at coordinate 11,406,007 of CM032348.1, read as the reverse complement.
AATGAATTAATCCCATAAGACTGCGTTCGATCATATAGTTTTTCATATTCCCATTAATACAAATAACGCGATTATAGAGTATTAAAAAATTCTAATAATACAGAACTATTTCTAAACTACTTTTAAAATATATCAAAATTGTTGATTTTAAGTTTTCTTACAATTTAATAATAATTGCCTATTCAAAACCCCTTAAAAAGTCTGTATTTAACGTCCTTTTATTAATGTATTCATGTATCAATCAGTGATCCATATAAATGTTTAATAAATAATTATTTTTATGTTCCCGCCAATTTTTTTCAGTGGATTCCATGCTAACGCTATTATTTATATAAATACTTATCTAAAATGTTATAACTTATATTTTAAACAGATGTTTGTCATTTTTTTTAAATATTATTGATATTTTGGTATATCAAATTTATAATTAATATTTAATTGTATAAATTGCCATAGTAAAAATGACCACAATAAATTATCTACAGTTTAGTATTATTAAATTAAAAATTATACTTGATTTAACATTTATAAAATAGTGTATAGTTTCAATATACCAGTAGGTATATAAGATATATTTTGATTATTTTGGTGAATAGCATAAAACAGTGTTTATACAATTTATATTTTGAGGCACCTTATATTCAAATATAAAAATTATTATTCAAGTCTCCTTAAGTATAATAACCACAATAAATATACGCGTACAATATTTGTGTATATAATTATGTTCTCTAGTAATAACTCCAGTTTAAGAAGCACTGGCATATACCAGAATCTCCCCCCCCATATCTATGGTCGATGTGTTTTTAAGTTGATAAGCAGACCTCGATTTTCTATACGAGTAATTATTAAATAATTGGAATTGTATACTAATATAGTTAAACTTTTATAAAAACAATTTTTATCCTTTATAGTTTTTTTTGGAAATTATTGTAATAATAATATATGAATAATTCAAATAAAAACAACTAATAAGTATACATTTTATTGGTTTTAATATATTTTTATAATTAAAAACAATTCCTTTTTTTTTTCATAAGTAATGTGTAATTATTATCGGGATTGTTAGGCTCTCGATAAAAGACGCGTTTCATACCGTTATGCCTAGTATACAAACAATAAGAATATTAATGACTATTACGGAGACCAGAGCACAAGCCATGGATAAGGTTCAGCGGCCAGTTATAGACCATTTAATATTATAAATATCCATAGATAATAGATATTACATAATTGTTTTGGTCGAATATGTAAACGTGATATATATATTGTAAACGTTTAATAATGAATTACTCGGATATGAGAACAAACCGAACATAACAAAAACACACGATCCGAAAAATATTTTCAGAATAAACCCCGTCGTAAGTAAATACGTGTACATATGCGGTGTCCGAGTGCCTGCAGATTGTTATTCGTGTGCGCAAACTACCGTCTACAAAAACTACACGTTTAAAAAATAAAAAAAATAACGAAAATAAAGTTATAAAAATTTATACACGACTGTATTGACATCGCGTCGGTCGTGTATACGTAACACAAAAATAAAAATAAAATAACAATACAAATGAAAACAAAGACGTCGTTAAACCGTAATACTAAAGACTTGCAGCAGGTGGTCCGAAAAAATGTATAAACAGAGTTACGGAAATTCGGTTGAATGACGCATATTAAAAAAACAAAAAAAAAACAAAACAAAACAAAAAACGTTGAAATATTCTAACACCTTAATTCTCGTCTCATGCATTTTATCTTTTTTAAGCATGACACGCGCGTGTATGTGCGCGACCATGTAAAACGACACCACCTGCCGAGATGATCCCTATACGTTAGTATTGAATAGAAAGAAAGAAAGAAAGAAATTAAACGTTCCCTAACCCTGCCCTTCACATTACACGCAGACTATATCAGCGTCCGGGGTAACATCTGTACAGAATGTGTGCAAGGAAAAATAAAGATCTTTTTTTTTGTCCAACGGGTTACTATACGCTCACTTTTTACTATATATATAAAATTTGTATGTATTTACGAAGGATATATATATACACACATTCTTTATGACGTGATGCGCATCGTACAGAGTTATATATCACGTATATTTGTTGCTTCTGGATCCATGTGAATGATTATAAATCTCCGTTATCGCCTTATAAATAACTCGGTTAACATGCTTATATATATATATATATGTTTATATGTACGTGAATGTAGTTTATGGCATCCAGATGAGAGATTGTATTATACGAGGTCAATTGGCCGAACACAAACAAAATAAAGACAAGTTTTTTGATACACAATAATAATATTATCCCGATAAGTTGTAAAACACGTATGACATCATGTTAAGTCAATATGTTTAATATTATTTTTATGGTTGTTAATTAGTACACATTACATTCTTTCTACGAAGTTGCGTATCGAAGAACAAAGTTAGACGTTTTATAAACATAATGCAGAGGTACCTTTTATTATTATTATTAACTTTCGTCTTTTTAAAATATAAAATTATTTTTGATACTTTTTTTGAATTGTGTGATTTTCAGTATTTTAAATCCATTTCATACAGCTTTAGTAATAATTAATTATCTATTAGATGAGTAATTGACGTATAATTTGATTTTGTAGTTTATTGTTAGTTATGTATTGTGGGAACGGATATCAGCTACGACTGCAAAGGTCAAAACGAATTGTTTGACTTCACTCGTCTAATCGCGTCTGTTTTACAATAAATAAGTGATAAACCAAACAGATAAATCGTTCGATAATGCAAATATAAAAATTTGGAAATATATTTTTTGCGTCTGTACACATATACAAAATAATTTAATTGACATTTCGGTAATTTTCTGGAAAAAATACGGTGCTAGCGACTTACCTACACGTAATATGCGTACAATCAATTTTAGTAACGAGTAACAGAGTTAATTATTATGATTATCGTTCTGTTTAACAAATTCTTAGTCAAATATTCGAATATCATTATAATAACCATTATAATTAAATCCACCAACTTAAGTAATAAAACACGCGAATCCGTATGTATAGATATACAGAATCCCAACTGGCAATTGTTACAACCGCCTGTTAGATTGATAGTACACACATTGTGGCATAATATTATTATATGATTTTATTTTTTGACTTACGGTTAATAATTTAGATTGCTGCACGATTTTATAATTCGAACATCAAAACACACACACATACACATATACACACATATATATATTTATTATATCTATGTGCGTGAGTCAGTAGGGAATAATGTGTTTAGACATCAGACAATTGTTGCGTGTGCTCTAATTTTAAGATTTCAAAACAATATATAGTTATGGTCTTCATATTATTCTAAGTTGTGTTTATCTCCGAAGTCAAATTTCGGAAAAGATCGCGAATTCGTTATTGTATATATATTTTTTAAATGTTTACTTGTATAAGGTATATTAATAATATACGAGCTTACAAGATCCTCAAATTTTTTGGAATGCAAATTTTTAATATACTTTTAGATCCCTCTACTGATTTTAGCCTAATCATATTCCTTGTAAAGAAACTGTTAACTTGAATTCCAATATAATAGGTGCCTATTACACGCTCATTTTTATAATAAAACTGCTTGAAAATGAATTTTTCGTAACTAAAAACGTACTTCACATATACAATATATTAATAACAATAATAAACTTTTATACATATAAATATACGTACATTATGTAACCTAACGAAATTTTTATCTTTGGTTAAATGTTTTAGCTGAAAATCGACAAGAATATTTACTGCAAAATGGTCAAATTCGTATACTTCGTGACAAATTGTAACTGTTAGACAAGAGAACAAAACCTATCTGGTACAATATTATTGACGTAAATTTGACAGAACGGAAAAAACTGTTCTCGGGTGTCCATAACCCAAAAAAAGAAAACGCAGTTCTAAATAAACCTAGATTTTTTATAATAAATTGCGCTTTATTTGTTGAAGTTTTCAACCATATTTCTCGACATTTTGAAAGACGATCAATTTTACGTTTGGATAAATAATTGTCTCTACAACTTTACGTGAGTTTTTTTTGTATAAATATTTAAAAATACAGTTGTCGTAACATTAATAAACGTTAATTTTCTTGTCATTCTCAGTTTTGCATTTGATAACTCATGCGGTATATGCGTAGGTAGGTACCCACACTTGAACACTATAAAATTAATTCAAGTATACTTACACACCTCGACGAAAAAAAAACCTACTTAAAAATTCCACTTTATGCCGGCATAGAATTTTGTAGGAAACTGAAAATTATATATATATATATGAATGGAACACAATAGGTTGATATTATATTATTATGTTAATATGTATTATGTTGTTATATAATTGTATTATCTGTAATTATCACTCAGTAAAGTGTGTGGGTTATTTCTGTTAAAATGAATGAAACACAAATGAAAGTCATTCATTTAATATATATACATTCACCTTTAGGACGTTTGGGTATAACATATTTTATTATAAAAAATATATACATGAAGAAGATGCAGTCATTGTTGGGTACAAAATAAATAGACTGACATCATATATTTTGTTTTTTCTTTCGGATTTAACAATCTAATTTTATTTGTACGTTTTATATGTGTGTGTGTACATAATACATTAAGTGTTGTCTTTGAACAATATAATATTCTCGAGCAGAAAAAATGTTTAAAATCTTTTTGTACAATGAAAATACAGAGTAGATTAAAATTCAATATAATAATTACCATCATCAATCATTAATATTTTGATAAATATACATGTATGAGACTTTTTTTTAAAATATAAATTATAGATTTTTAAAAGATATAACTTGTTTAATTTGTCTCTTTAATTAATATTTATTGTCTTTTTACCTAATGTTTATTAAGTATACATAAAATTTTTAATAATAAAATAAAAATAAACCTATAATTTTGACTTCTATTCCCATAATTTCAAATTGCTTAAATGTTATATTTATGGTGCTATATTAAAACTAAATGTTTGCCTTGTAAATATTATATTATACATATAATTCGTAAAAATTGAATAAATTCCATATTTAATTTATGTATACCTCTAAATTGTCGAAGAAGATTGTGGACGCGGCAATAGGCTTAAATAGCTTAGAATAAACCAAAAAAAAAAAAATCTTCTAAATTAGTGGAGTAGCTATGACATAATTCATATTGTAAAATGTATAAATATTATAACAATTTTAAAGTATTTTATTTATTGTGAAGTGTAATCTTTTACACTAACCTACTGCCTTACATGGAGACACTTATGAACAAGTGTACAACAAATATTATTCCAACTTTATGGTTTTATATTTACAGGACAAAAAGGTTAAAAACAAATTTCTTAAAATCCATATAATTATAAGAAAACATATAGCAACCTAACCATCTTTGAGTGAACATGTTTATATAAAATGACATAACATATGAAATTATTTTTAAAATAAATTTATATTTAAAATATATATTACAATATCATAAGTACTAATATTACATAAAATAATACTTTAATTTTTAAAAATCATATAAACATACATTTTAATCAATTGATAATTTGTATTTTAAGATATAGAAAAATCTAAACTAGAAATAGCCTTCTTTATATTTGCAGTTAAGAAAGAATCTGTATTAGAACTTAAGATTGTTGCTAAATTTACCATGTACTTATCAATTGTTTCAATAGTGGGCGGCTCAGTATTACCTGAAAAATTTTTTTTTTTTTTAACAATCAAATATTTCAATGCAATGCATACTAGTTATTAGTTACATGATGGTACAATTTTTAACAAAATTCATATAATTTTTTTTTTTTTAATTTCAATACCAAATGTAGGAGTGTTATACTACGGGCAGTTATAACTTTACACAGCCGATCCTTTGACATCTCCTATTAAATATTAATATTGCACAAGTGACAGGACAAACTAAAATAATTTAGATGCAATTTGTCATTCTTCGATGATCTAAAGATTGTGCATATTTTATTTAATTCAACTGTGATATTTTAAAGAGTTAATTAAGCAGCTCGTTCTATTTTTTTAAAATTATTTACCTGGTAACGTGATATTAATAAATGCATTAAGAAGTTTATGTCTTAATTTATTTAAATGCTGTTCATAAATTGTGCATCCATCTTTCAGTTGTTCTGTATTTGTTGTTAATTTAATAATGCCATTATTCATGTTTTCAATATGTTTATCTAAGACAGCAACTTCTTGTTCTTGGTCTGTTACAGTTTTACGTAGATACCTTAGTTCACTTTCTCTAGCTTCAAACAAAACACAAAACACAAAATAATAACTAAAATAGTAACAAAATTAAATAAATAAATACCAACCTTTGTTAAAGTTTAGGAATTCTTCAGAAAATATTGGTATGTCATATACTGTATTATTATTGTCACTAGATGGCTTTTCTTCTTTTTCTATGACTTGATCCTGAAAAAATTAAATGACATTTATTATGCATAATAAATATACATAAATATCCTCATTTACAATATTTTTGTGATTATTCTAACATTCACTACTTAAATATAATAATAAATTCGATTACACAGCATTAAAATTAAATTATTTATATTGTTTTTTGAAGATTCATTTACAATATTTAGATAAATTGAAATTTAAATTGAAATAAATAGACATAAAAATTGTATTATTTTTGTCAAAGTTGAATAAATAATCCAATAATTTATTATTGAAAATTACAATTTCCACATACTGAAATTGTTCAATCAATAAATTACCTTCCTCAAAAATATATTTCATGTGATAGAAATTGTACACATGAGCATTTAAAAAATATACAAAACAGAAGAATGTAATAAATTAAAAATTACAATAAGTATTTATTCTTTATCTGAATAGTATTAAAAGTAAAGCGGTTAGGTTAGGTTATTCTTATATTTAATATTTGAATTTGTTAATTATTAATGTGAAAACTTTTAAAATTAATTTACTTCTTGAACAGGAACAGGAACGTTAACTTTTTTTTTCTTCATTTTTCTTTGAATAAAATTTCTATAAGTATCAGTTTTCTTATAAGCTGCTAATTCTTCAACATATTTTACTCGTTCTTGTTCAGCAGCTAAAAGATATTGCTAAAATAATTTTAAATGATATAAACGTGTCTAAATTTAATTTTTAAATTTTAAATTTACTTGTTTTTTATCTGCAGTTAGCTGGTTCCATTCAGCAGCTAACACTTTGGTAATTTCTGCAAATGGCATATTGGGATTTTCAGAACGAAATTGGTCACGTCTATCATTTAAAAACCGTATATACCCTGTATATATGTAGATAAAAGAATTTATTAATTATTACAATTTAATGAAAAAAAAGATATTAATTTTAGTGTAATACTAACCAGAATGTGGAGGTCTTGGAGCTGACTTGTCGCGCAAATGCTTTTTACGTTTTCTACCTTTTATATTATGTTTGTCGATTTTTTTAGACATTTCGTTTTCAACAAATTCTTTATCTTGATCTACAATTGAAATATATGATGAATCATTCATAAATTATATGAATTAGAATAACCTAATCTAAACTTTCCATGACCAATTAATTAGTGGCATATTTATAGGGTGGACCAGGAGTATACACGACCATTTAAAAAAAAAAATCGAAGTAAGTGTATTTTAAATTTTATAGCATTTATATTTTAATTAGATTTTTAGTTTAGCACCATCTTAATGCCTTAAATAGATATTTATTGTAAAATATAAAATGTATATTAGGATACTGGAACTGTAACTAGAATTATTGCAAAACTGTGGATATAGAGTATAGACTAGATACATATTCACCATTAAAAGGAAAGTATAGTGAATATTGCATTGTTTAACCTTTGGTTATTTCAACACCAATCAACTATTATTATAGTTGGTTATTGATATGTTTTAAAATATAAAAAAAAACAAATTTTTATTTACCAAATTCATACTATTTTTTTTGTTTTTTTTTTTTGATATATTATAATTAGTGATGTATTTATACTGAATGCGACCCATTTGTACTTATAAAACTTAACATTATTTCTATTATTATGTATTATGTATTCTTCATATTTAAAAATTGTTAATTTGACCATGTACATTTTTAATGAAAATTTATATTATTTCATATCAAGCTGGCACATAAAACATAATGGATTCATGGAATCTAACGGTCACATTACAAAACATGTTTGGATCCTTTTCACCCAGGTAAAAAAAAAAGCCAATAGTAAGTAGGTATGAACCAAGGCTATTCTTTATTATTTATGTGACTACACATCACAGTATTAATACAAAAAATATTATCTAATGCTTTTGTGTTAAAATATGAAAATAATCGTTTAGCTTCCAAATTAACAACACACACACATGTATTTGCTACTACACAATGTGTATGCTATAACACACAAAAATAGGCCCTGGTATGAACAATAATATTAACATACCAATTTTTTCTGCAGGTCCGGCGGCGATTTCCGATTCGTCCATCGTCGAGAGACCAACGACAAACGGGCGGTCAACTGGACGAAACGTACGCGTTTTATTCGTTGCGGCCGGCGGGTTTCAACGTCCGCTAATCCGACGACAGTGGCAAACAAACGACTACACCGAGACCGAATAACATATTGATTTTTACATTACACGAAAGCCAAACAGAGAAACGTACTATATTGTAATTTGTGATACGTATTTTGGTTACGACCAAACACGGACCACCGTTTGCGCAATTAACATCTTTAGGCGAACAATTATTTTGCCGTACACAGTGTGACCAACATTTTGCCGGCGCCGTACGTGCCGAACGAATACACCATTTTAAAATCGAAAACATAAAACTTTTTTTTTCCGGCAGTAAAAGCGTGTTTTTGTCAAACGGACTTCTCTCGTTTTCGATTTTCCATTCGTGGAATTGCCAGACCGTAAACGGCGAACGCGAATATCGGCCGCCGGCGATTAAAGACGCACTGTCGCACTGATTTCGTTTTGCATAGAGCCGCGCGCGCGTAGTACGAGCGGTCGTCCCACCGTGGCTGGCTTGCGGATTATCCGGTGTTGATGTAATTTCCTTCCTCCATAAAAAAAATTTGAATCCACTCCCCGGTGTTCAGCTCGTAGTGTGTTAACGTGGTGACCGACGATCATTAATCATCTCGTAGAAATAAAACCAAGTGAAATAACAACGCGAATTTTTCTCGAAACGATGGGATCGATTGTTCTGAAAAGTCTCTCTGTCCTGCTCGGTATTTTTTTCCTGTTCGTAGGCACTTTGAAAATAAGTCCCGTCATCAGTAAAGAACTGCACAAGGATCTCGTAAGAATGCAACATTTGTTATTATTGTTATTATCGTTTGTTTATTATGTAATTAATAATATCAAATTATTATTATAGTTTTTTTTAAACATAATGAATCCTCTACTTCGAATTTTATTTATAATTTTCAGTTGTGTTTAAATAAAATTTCTCTTCAATAATTAAAGTTTGTGTAATTAATTTTTCTGTTTTCTTTACATAAATCATTTTTTTATAACTTAATATGCTAAGAAGCCAAACATGATTAAACAATTATCAACATTTTCAGTAGAGCTGTTTAATTTTTCATATCACATTACATGGGTTTTGCTTAAATTTATTTTAAATTGATATTAAAACTGAATATAATCTGACATTTACCAGAGAATAATTATTTACCTATAATGTAATAGACATGATAGAAAAAACAATTATTTTTTCTGTAGATATATCTATAAATTTATAATATAAGTCCAAAATTGTACCTATCAGTTTTACCAAACATTGTTGTAAACTTGGGTGTATAAAATTAATACCAATGTAAAATTGTCTATTTATTGTATATCATAAAATGCCAAAAATTACTAGGTGCTTATAGTGTTGGATTCCTTGTACTTAGCAGAATCATAAAACTGACCTAGATTTCACTAATGAACACATAAAATTATTTTGTAAAGAAATCAGTTACATAATTTTTGGTTTTTTATCCTTCGGGTCATACACCAACCTAGAATTCTGTTTCTGTATTTAACTAAATATTTACAATAAATGTCTGTAATAATTTTCTTTACCTTTAAAATTAATTTTAATCATAACTCTTTTATAATAAATTACAAAGTTAATTAACATTTTTTTCATCTTTAATAATTTCTTCTATTTCTAGTTTATTTATACATATATTAAAATTTAATTTTGATTCAGATAATGCAAAAAGTGTAGTAACAAGTTTTAGAATATTTTATTTTAATTTCATTTATATTAAAAATATATTTGATAGAAATTGGCATTTTAATAATTTGTAATATTATTTGAGTGAATATGATTGGTTACAATTTAAAAATTACAGTAACTAGTAATTTATTTAAGCACAAATTTAAATGCATAAATTATTTAAATTTTCATAATTCTTTTCATTTTACAATTGATTATTGACTCATAGCTATAATAAATATTACTAATTATTGTATTCAATTATTAATATATAGATTACAAAAATAACTTATTTTTATAAATATGACTATTTTGTAGCGTTTTTGATGAATCTATTTGTGGTAAAATGTTCTAGTTGGCAACATGCCTACAAGTGAATTTAAAATATTTGGCATTGGCGTAAACTTGTTTTAAGATTCTACCAAAACATGTAATTATTAAATAGTTTATCTAAAAATTTAAGGTTTATATTACTGTCGGTAAATCTTATTATTATTATATACTAATTATTGTTTTTTTTTTTTTTTTTTTGTAAATATAAATGTTCATTAGAAATTATTATTATTAGGAATTAAATTATTTAAAAATTATTTAGAATATACTAGTAAATTTAAAAAAAATCAAAATGTTAGGTAGATACCTAAAATAAAGCATTTTCTTTTAAAAACAAATGAAATGAATAAATTATACTTACTTCTTATAAATGAATAACGCATAACACATGATTCTATGTATTTTTAACAGCGTAAAGACTACGTTAAGTATGCCAAAGTATTTCCATTATCAAAAACTGTAGATTTCAAAGTGCCAGCCAAATGGTACAGAAGAGCTGTGGGTGGAACAGAAGTATTAAGTGGTGTTTGTTTGGCATTTGTTCCATACAGTAAGTATTTCACAATCAAATTTGCTAGTCTTAAAGACCAAACTACGCATTTATAAAATTATAATTATTATGGTACTTATTCTTTTTTAATTTAAGGAAATGTTAAACAAGGAGCAAACATAACTCTTTTGATGTCACATTTATTAGCTGTTTATACTCACTATGCAGCTAAAGATAAATTTGAACGGATGGCTCCAGCACTTGTGTTTTTATTTATGTTAGCTGGACGATTGGTTATTGATTATCAACTCAGGCGCAAAGAATTGGCAGAAATTATTGAAACTAAAGCTCAAAAACAAGAATAAAAACTCCCCAACCCTAGCTCATTTTTTTTATTGAAATGTTTGCACATTAATAATCGTAAGGATTTATTTAACTTAAGCTTGGAACACACAACCCCTGTTCCATCATCCCTCCATAAAATGTCAACAAATTTTTGTATTAATTCATTCTAGTCATTATTGTGTTAGTATGTAAATAATTTGAGTGTAGAGTGTTAATTAATTTTTACTTAGGTTTTTTCACTATTCAATTTTCAAGTCATGTATATTAAAAATTAAAAATAATGTGTATACATTATTAGTATTATTATTATAATTATAAGAAGTATAAATATCAATCTTCACCAGTAGTTAGTAATTTCAATGCTTTTTGTAAATTGGTAATGGACTCTTCAACATCATCGTAGTTCAATGCACTGGCAGCAAATTTACAATATTTCTGTGCTTTAGTGATCTGTGCTGGCGTTATTTGCACTCCATCTAAAATGCAATAGAAATCAAGTTGTTGAAAATTAAATATATTTCTGTTATAATATTATCTTGTCAATAGAGGTGGTATTAATATATATGCTATTATCAAATCACTTTTTAAAAAAAAAAATGTAAGTATTAAAGTTGTTAACAACTAACAAATATTTAATAATAAAAATGCTTAATTTTATCAAAAAGTACCAAGATAGTAGAGTCTAAAAGTGTTTTAAAGTTGTAATATTTTTATATAAATATTCATAAGTGAAATGTAATAAAAATCAGGATCATATTATTCAACTGAAAAACATACTTTTGAGTAAAATTGGTCCTCCCAATACAGTTGCTTGCATTTCTGGAGTATTAACCGTAGACGTGGTAGGTATTTGTGCGTTTTCGTTAGGTTTTGAAGCTGGATAATCTAAAACAATAAAACTGTAATTCATATTCTAGTCGTATTTACATTTAATTGTATATCTACCATCATATGTATGTGAGGTATGAGGGACAGGAATAAAATTATTTGTTGGTAGTTGAATGTTTTCGCCTTGATTTGGAAAATTGAAACCAATTTCTTCACTATCGCAAGCTGGTGGTCCAGGAACAGGTGCTTCGCCATTCTTCATGCAATTGTGTATATACATTGCTTTCCATTTTGCATATTTCTGAGTATTTGTGATCTCTTCGGAAACATCGCCGAATACACTTAAAACATCCATGAGCAGACCAACGGTGAAAAAGAGCTTGATTACATTCCTAATGAAAATTGTTAGAACAGTTAGAAAACATATGAAGACGATTTTTGTTCTGTACTATTCGTACTTATTGTAATTCGCTTGGCGATCCATTCCATCAGCGAGATTGAACAACTTGATCGCATAATTTTCAATGTGTGCTTGAGCTGCAGTCTCATTCGTGATCATGTCGTTGTCTTTCAATGCGATTTTTTGTTTCTCTAACCAGTCTATCAGAGATACTAAAAAGACCTTGGCATCTTTCGAAGATTTGTCCAGCGTCAGTGCCGTCTGCAGGCTGTACAGTCGACCTAAAACAATAAACAATTTAGTGGCGGGCGGAAAAAGAAAAAAGTAAACAAGCCGGAATGGGGATTTAATAATGCTGATCGACTCACACCAATAGCTGATGACTGGATCTTTGGCGTCGTGTTCTGAAGCGATTTTTAGATGATGCTGAATCTTCTTTAAACTGTCAGGACATTCGGGAAGACGCGCCATTTCACGTGACAACGATCTACTTAGCGGTCTTTATCAAACAAAACGCGTCCAATTACGTCTAACGGGGACGACGTCTTCGGTAATTCATACTTACTGGACTGTCGGTAGTGGACATTCCTAGACGTTGAAACGAAAAACGATAAAGACGGATATGGTCGAGAACGGCGTGTGTAAAATCTGAACGGACTACTTGATAAATCGTGATAAAACGTTATCAGTACGTCATGTGACGGCACAACGCTGCCGTAGGTTGGTGACACTAGTCTCATCCACGTTTCGATTGGCTGGGCGATTTGTATCAGTCTTCCGGGCCCAAAAAATGTTTTTCTTTTCATTTTCGTTTTTTTTTTACCGTGCTTACGGGATAAGTGCGGAATATTTTGTGGACCGTGCAAATCGTGTCTGACGATCATTGTTTGATTTATCTACGTACGCACATATATATGTCGTCATTGTCTCGCTCGTTTGAATTTTGTGATACGTAGTCATTGTTTTTCTTTTTTTTTCTAGTTTATTATTATTATTATTGTTAAGCTTAACACGATTTAGTCGTATGCAATAATCTTTCGAGATGAGCAGCAATAACAACAAGTCTGCGCTTTTCGCGTGCTCAAAGTGTTTTAAGCGGCATCCGTATGAAGACTTGTCATCCGGTCAACAATTGTGCAAAGTATGTCGTCAAACAAATCTACTACTATTATTATTATTATTGTTATTATTATTATTTTCTTTTTGAGTTTCTTGATATCTAATGCATTGATGGTAATGTTATCTGTTTAAGGAATGTCGAGGATCCTATCCTGTCGTCAAATGCACATATTGTCGATCTGAATTCCAACAGACCGAGTAAGTTTTATTAAATACTTATAGTATCTACATAAATAATTGACTATAGCAACTGATTTGTTAGCATTATTTCTTTTTCTACCACAATAGTATATCTATAAAGTATGTCAATTCGTTTTAGTAAATCAAACACAAGTACAATTTGTAAAAAATGTGAACAATTTGTCGTACAATATGGAAGACCAACAGCGTGTAGTTACTGTAACATTATAGCTGCATTCATTGGGCAAAAATGTCAACGTTGTGCAAATTCTGAACGGAAATATGGACCACCAATCACTTGTGATCAGTGCAAGCAAAATTGTGCATTTAATAGGAAAGATATGGATTGTGAGGTAAATATTATTTAATCATACTGACATTTCAGAATCTTCTATTATTAATGGTTATGTTTTTTATTGATTTTCAGTTGTTAGATGGAAAAATATTATGTTGGTTATGCACCCTATCATTTAAACGTGCTTTAGCTAAAACAAAAAAGACCGACGCTGAAATGAAACAATTAAAAAAGCGTGATGGGTAGGTGTCTTATTTGTGTCACGTCTGTGTTATATTATATATTAATTTTTATTGTATTTAATATTAATTTTCAGTTTGAAAAATAGAAAAATTAAACATAATCATTTAATGAAACTAATAGACGATAATAGTGGTCCCGATTTTGCTTTTCCTCCGCCATCGAAAATGCATCGAAATTCTCATAGACATATAGATTCAAATTCTTCAGATCACGTAGTGGTTATTACTGAGCTTAAAGAACAAATACAAATGATACAAAAACAATCGAATCAAAAAGATTTTCAACTTTTGAATAAAGAAAAATTTGTAAGAATATTTTTTAGAGTTTTATTTATTTTTTTATTTTTTTTTTGTGAGAAATTATAACAAATATTTTTATTCATACTTTGAGTAATATTTTACATTTTATTTATTAGATTACTGAATTGAAAGCCAAGCATTTTACGACAGAAAATGAATTGCGCACAAAGATGCAATCGGACAAAAAGGAGTATAGTAGAGAAGTGGAAATGTTACATAGTAAAATTAAATGTTTGCAAAAAGAAGTGGCTACCCTATCTAAAAGTGGCGGTAAACGTGGGGTACATCTACGCAAAGAACAGGATAGTGGCAGTGGTACTGATAGTCCATCAGTCACATAATTCAAACGTTGTAAGTACTACCAAATTTATGTTGCATTTGGTATGTACTTTGTGATTTGTTTAATGTTATAAAAATTTTTAATTTAATTATTTTTTTATACATATTTGTCATCCATTAAATTCTAACTTTTTTTTTCGAAGTTAACTGATTATTGTAAATTGATTATCATATAAATTCAATTATGTGAAATATATATTTTCCCCTATACTCCTAAATTCAAATATTGCTCATCTGAAATAATGTGTTAGTGAATAGCTCTGTGTTAAAACATTAAGTGTATTATCAATTTGCTATTATTTTACCTTTAAAGTGAATTATTTGTATTATGAATGTTTTTTTATATTATTTTATTTTTATTTTTAAGTTAAAAAATAATAACAATAGAATAATTTTAAAAATTTACTACTTACCTATTGTTTTATAAGGGGAACAACAATTCAATAAAATTTATTTTTTAATATTTTTGTTACTGACTGGTTGCCAAAATGAACGTAAAACAGATTTCTTTAAACCTATAACTTTTAATTTATTTATTTTATGTAATTAATTTTTAATTAAATTGTTTTAGAATATTATTTGTAATAAATAAATAATTGTGATTTAAAAATACATATTTTAATAGTTTTCAATATTTATAAATACACAGTATTTTCTTTATCATTTCTATCTGTCTCCATTAAAAAAAAAAGAGAGATTCTATCCATTTGTTGATTGATTTCAAATCAAATTCTTTTTTTTCTTCTCCTCATTCTCTCAGAAAATAAGTTTCTTCCACCTATAAATAACATTTTGAATAAATAAGTATAATTGTAAACTAACAACATGTGATAAAACTGCACCGCTTTTGCAACCCCTTTTTACTACCATTCTCTGATAAGAAGGGGAGAAAAAATCAATATCTGTTGTACAGTACAGTTGCTCTGATTGTGACGTACATAAATGAATAAATAAGGGACTGTACCCTCAATGTTGGCCATTTTAAATTAAATTTTACAAATCAATTGTTAATAAAATTAAAGCATTTTTTTCGTTGTTATGACTTCGTTCGGTTTTGGTCTCAGTAACATCATTAATGTATCATACGTTTTTAATGTCAATAACACGAATAACACATCCACTGAACATTCAGGTAAACTATTAAATTAAATTCAGACGGCCAATAATAACTTTAATTTGATTTGTTAAATTCCATATCTGTATGACGATCATACATACGTTTGTACGTGTTTATTTGATAAACGTAACGTTTTATCGACTTTTTCTGTATTGTGTTGTGTTTAGCTTGGTGTATGAATTGGCGGCCTTCACAGCATTGGATGTTTCAGATGGCCAATGTTCTATTTTTCATATCCTATTCCGTGCCGACCAACTATTATGGCATAGTATTTATGCATTCCACTCTGATTGCAGGTATACCTGACCTGATCGACTGTAAGACTGGGGTCTGATAATTTTTATGATTCCGTCTATCTAATGATTATTAAAATTCTATTATATACATAGTTGATTTGTTTAGTTCAATGTATTTGATCTACTACGCTGACCAATATGAATGAACCAAACTAACTGACAAGCTGGCAATGTCTATTATTAATATTACTTGGAGGTCAATTTTGGTTTTAGGTTTTCTCATACTGATCACTTGGGCATGGAAAATAGTGTGTGCTCCCGATGTGTTCACATGGAATTTATGTTTTCTCTTCATTAACATTCTACAATTGATTTATCTTATTTACCAGAGAAGACCAATCAATTTCAATTCAGAACTCGAACAAGTTTACCACAATATGTTCAAACCTTTCAAGGTATGCAGATAATTTTGTCAATATTTATTCTATTGGATGATTAATAACATCAATAATTTTCACAAATTCTCTAGGTTACTAGAATTCAGTTTAAGAAACTGGTAAGCGAACAATTCGTTCAAATCCTAACATTGCACATCGGTGAAGCCTACGCCATGCAAAATATCACGAAAACTGACAGGCTTGGACTACTGTTAACGGGTAAAGCGAATGTCCTTCAAGACCATCAACTGTTACACCCTATAGGACCATGTGAATTTTTAGATTCTCCAGAGTTTGAGAGCAGAGGGTCTTCCGAAGACAAATTCAAAGTAAAAAATTAATACAGTTTTGTAGTTTTGTTAATATCGCTTACATGCATCTATATATAACTATATAATTAGTTTGTATAACTAATTTATACAAACATTTATTTACAATTGATATATTATGCTCCTTTTTTTTTTTTTTTTTGAGGTTTCTGTGATTGCGACAACTACTTGTCGATATATATTTTGGCAAAGATCGGCATTGGAATATCTGTTCGTGAAAGAAACTTATTTAGCCACCGTATTGGCTACTTTAGTTGCAAAAGACATAACTATTAAACTCTACTCTATGAACAATAAAGTAGAACAAACTATATTAGCATTTCGACTTGTATAAATCAATGATTATTTTTTTTTTAGATTATGACAGATAAAGGTTCACATTTAGATATCAGGTTGCCAAGTCTTACTCCAGTATTGGCCTTTAAAGATTGTAAGCCGCCAATAGTGAGAACGCTGAAAACACAACAAACGACAATCATGTCAACTTGTCCTAAATCGCCCATACCAACTGGTAAATTTATTTCATAAGTTAATGATTCGTGTTTTTTGCATTCAGCCAACTTTTAACCTTGTAATTGTCGAATTAATGAGCGTTTGCGATTGTAATGCGAGCTATATACAACAGGAAATCAAGACAATTAATTTACCTTAATCACTATATATTATAGTGGAAAATTATAATGTACAGTTTGTATATTGTATTATGACAAACTTGAATTGGCTGTGGAGAATATTACAAAAGTTTGTATACCTACTATACCATTTTATATTTAAATCAGTTATTCAATATTTGTAAGTCTGAATACTCTATACGAAAAATGGTATTTATACAAATTTTAGAATTTCCAATGTACTTTTTTGAAATTTAAATTTTGATAAAATAGGAAGTTAGTTGGTGCTTGTGTAGATACTTATTTAGATCTAAAAGAACTAATATTATGAACAACACATTATGTTGATTGATAGTGTTATATAAAGTATGTTTTTAAGTGATATTCAAATAGTTTTTGAGAAAAAGATGTTTAAAATATGTATGATAATAGTATTTTGATGTTCTTGTAGAACTTGTGATCATATTGTATATGAGGCAGTACAGAGTAAATTTATTAGCATATGTATCATATACCTGTCAGTTATTAATTATTAACTAATATATCTTTATGTAGGAACTTGTTTACTTACAAATTAGACAGTTAGACTTGATTAAAAATAACATCATATTGTTGAAATCATAGTCAGGCCTCACAATAATAACTATATAATATATTTTATGAGTACACGTTATGGTGGAACAAAATAGTGTATCAATAATACGTGTGTTCTACTCTATTATATATAATTTGTGTGTTGCTGTTGGATGGGAAGTTGAGGTTTGGTTCATTTAAGTTACAAAGAATGTTTTGGAGCTAAAAAAAAACGGAAATTTGTTAGAATTATGAGTTTGTTGAAGCTTTCATGGATTGAAATTTTATTACTTGTGTGATTTTCGGAAATATCCATGTTGTGGTTTTTGTTTTTCTGACGTTTTGGAACCGTTACAGGTTCCATCTTCAGAGTACGAAGATATTAGAATTTGTTAGAATTGACATTAACAAAAATTATTTTGATATACTCCAAACCTCAAACGACTTATTACATTGAAATGCATGTTATACTGATTTAAAAGTTTTATGTTGTAGTTTTAAACATTTTGAATATCATAGTTATCCATTACAAGAATATTAATAAAAGCTACAAAAAGTCTACCTAAAGTTTTAAGCTTTTTAACCTAATTACTTATTGAAATAGATTGTGAATGGTAAATAATGATTATATTTAAAAAAAATAATAATAAATTGAATGCCTTGTTACAATATTGTTTTTCAATTTGAATAACAGTTGTCTTGTAAATTTAAACTGCTTTGATTTTTATGTGTAAACATGTTTTTAAAAAAAATCTTAAAAACTTTTTTGTCCATAAAACAGTTAACGTATAGAACTTAATAATGGTATATTATGTTTTTAAGTTACAGTATAATATATATATATATATATATGTGTGTGTCAAACCTATCCTGCGGCAACCTATAACCTATGATCTACGTATATATTGCAGTTAATATATTATTAGTTAGATAATAAAGATGGTAAACTTTGGTTTTTCTGTGTTTGCATGTATTTATACATATGTTTGTTTTGTAATATAATATGTTTTTATATCATATGGTTTGTTTTTAATTTTAAGTATAGTAAATTGTTAGGCAGACTATATTTATGACTGAAGTCTTAAACTCATAGAAATATATCTTGTTGACAAACAAAATAAAACTTTTTTTTTCCTTCTTCTGGGAGGATTTGGAAGAAATTTTCTGACTTTGCCATATGATATTTATGCGAACGCATCATATATAACGGTTATGTAGTATCTTTCTGCTAGGCAATTGCGTTCACAATACTTAAGTAAAATAAGTAAACACTTATATAATAAGTGTACACTACTTATGTTTTAGTATATACGCATATTACTGCAGTATGACAGATTGAACAGATTTTATTTTATTAGTTGTAGAATATTCATGACATTCTTTCAGTCGAATAATCATTGTCTTGATCGCAGTATTATTATTATTATTAGAAAATATCACCGAACTATGCTTCTACTTATTTTTATTATTTTATTTTTTTCAAAATGTTAAAGATCAACTCACAATAATCTGTTTTACTGATTGCTAAATATGAATATGTAATTAGGCATATAATCACATTTACCAGCCATTATGTCTTGATTTATCAGCATCATCTAACAGACATATGTATGCATATATATATATATATATATATATATATATATATATATATATATATATATATATATATATATACATATATATATTTATATATATATATATGTATACAAATAGAAATTGTTAGGCTTGCTTTGATTTATTTTTTCACCAGTGAAAGTGAAAATCACCAAGTGCGATACATTGATCATGGACAAATGTCAGATAACCAATGGCATATTTGACCGAATAAATTTAGCCAATGAAATGGGCAACACGGGAGTGGAAAATTGGCTTGAAAAAACTTCAAAATATCACAGTTTGGAAATGGCTGAAGACGAATAGAAATATGTTTATACATATATATATACATGTATTGCCATTCAATAATCTGTATTGTTATTTTACGTTTTATTTATTGTTATATAAATAAAAATTACTGCAGAAAATATACCTTTTTATTTTTCAAATTATTGTTTTCGAATATTTTATGCTGTTTTTGTAATACATATTTACATAGGTACCGACTAAATAATATTAAATTTAAAATTTGCGAATAGATATATATGAATACCTAAATATTATATTTGGCCCATTGTTAAATCTCTGTTCATGCATAGAATAGTATAATAATAATATATACATTTTTAATATTTTTATTGCAATTAGAATTAAAACTGAACTTTATTTCATCCGCCCAGTCATTTTCACGTCTATTCTTGAATTTTTTACGAAGGGGTTGACCTTTTTTATCGTCCTCTTCGCCGTCGTTCGCGTTTTCATCTCCAGTCACCAATCTAGCAAATATTCTTATTTCTGATTACCATATTGGCAATTGTTGTTGTATTCTGCTTTTATCAAAACGCGTTCACACATTTGGACAAACGTTCGGGTTTCCTCGATGTTGTATTGCAAGTTTGTACCCAGTGCATTGGAGTACGGTCAACTCTATACGAACATTTGGCGCACCCGGTTACCAGCTCTGAGTTATTCTCCGAGACATCTGTAACGGTCACTTTATGAATATCTGTTGTTGATTTGGAGGTTCTGTCTTCCATACCATTCTCTGGACCGCCACTTGCATGTTTTTATAATTCTATGGCGAATTGTAGGTTTCGTTTCGGTCCTACGAGGAAAATGTAACAATGAATTGATTATGTTTTAAAACTTATTCAAATATAATCTTACTTCTTTTTTATCCTGCACTGAAAAATTATTCCGACTTTTTTCGAATCCAGAACGCGACCGCTACCTTTATCGTCCGAGATGTAACGATTACACTTGAAAAGGTCTCTCTTGAGTAGAGGAAAAGAATAAAAATCGCAAGACATATGATTGGGGAAGTAGAGAGGGTGTAGAATCGTATCGAAATTCAGGTTTTAAAGAGTCTCTTCGGTTGCGCAAGAAGTGTATGACAAGCGTGGTCATGTTACAAGATTATTGGCGCCAGGTAGCGATTTTACGGTATTTCAATTATTATATAATGAAGCCGACACGTTTCTTAAATATTCCAATGTGGTTTGCAATACAGGTTTGAGAGGTATCAATTCACAGTGGATATATCAACGACCTCGTTACCATAAGCAGTCTTTAAACGACGACGAATCTTAGTACGTTCCTGATTTGTTTGGCCGAAGCCTACTGACCGCATACCTATTAGCGCGAGGTGCTACTCATGAGGTGCGGCATGGCAGGACCCAACCGTTTAGGTCAGGCCCCGTGTCGTCTATGGACCACCAGCACCGAGCATACAGCCCATATCTTTTCAAGGAGAAGGCACAACTCGGTTTCCCGAGTCATGTGAGTTCCTGTCTCCTCCCACTGGGTCATGTGGTTTGTTACTATCTAGTGCCTGTTTAGAAACGTGACTGTCGGCGTTGTGTACATGGCGGTAGTGGTGGAGAATATTTTTTACGTGTTTGATAAGCCCGCCACCGCCGCTCCATTGCAGGTTTTCTCACGGAGTTCGTTGCATGACGTCATCCGCCGTCGTCGACGCGTCGGTTCCCCGTCGGCGTACCTCTCGCTCGTCGTCGGTCGGCCGCAGGAAAATCGATGAGTTCGGATAACGTACCGTTTTCTACGACAGTAGCCTGTGGAGTTGTGCAAGTGTACGGTCGGGCGTGTGTATATATATATACGATTGTTATTATAATATAGTGACGATAATACTTAACATATATACATATATATATATATATACAAATGTGCGAGTTTCGTTGATCGAATTTCTATACGGCTTACGGTCAAACTCGGGAAAGAACCGCTGTTTGTTTTCGAAAATCTCGCAACGTTCGTATTGTAGTTGTTATATTATATTGACAATTGGTCAATTTGTTCTTCCGAAAACCATTCATGTTTTTCAAAACGGTTTTTTCAATGACTCGAGCGATTGTCGCGCAGTGCGAAGACACATTATGATAACATCGACCCTGAGTAAAACTACTTCGTTCGACAAGTAAGTGATTATATTTGAATTTTAAGCGAGTATGCGTTATATTATTGTTATTTGGTATTTGTAATACATATTCATATCGTACAAGGCTCGTGCACGACTATACATACATGTATTTAGTACAGAAATCAAATGTCTTACACAATAATTTCATTACTATAAAAGTGTATCAGAATTGCATAATCATTACGCCGTGTTACAATCATTATATTATATATAACACACATTATAGTTGATAGCTATATTAATTATATAATTTATCAATAAACATTTATAATAAATAGCAAAAATAAAGAGTTTGTACATTTATTTCGATTAAGTTAGGTTAACATATATCAATATTTTGGATTTTGGTGCTTAAGTTAAAATTAGGATTCAATGTGCAGTTTATAGGTAAACTTTTTTTGAAAAAAAACATATTAAATCGAATTTGTTTTAAGGTTCCAACCCACACTCGAATAAAATAAGAAACCAAATTAAATATACTTAAATTTATAAATTTGAAATCACCATAAATAATATATTTTAACCGCGTATACGTATTCTAACTACGTTGTTATCATCAACGCGAACTACTTTAAATAAATTTAAATTAGACATTAAATACATTTTAAATTTTATGAATTACGTCCAATTAGTATATATTTATTAAGATTGAATTTATATATAAGAAAATTAAGAATTTTACCGTTTATTCGAATTTAAAGAAAAAATAAAAAATAAAACAAATTCAAAAATGCACCAATACCAATAAGAATTTAATAATTTTCTAGTGACAAAATATGTTCGGGCTTTTCACCACGTTGGTATATATCCCACATTTTCCTATATAATCTACTTAAGTTATGTGTGTATGTCGAATAATCGAACAATTGACTATCTAGTCGCGCTTGCCAGACTTTAACCCTTGTACTTCTTAAACTGAAAAAGAAAATCATGTATGAAATTAAAAAGTCGAAAAAAATATTGGGATAATATTTACGAATAAAATGCGTACTATTTTTTATCAGTTCCCAATCTAATGGCTATGTTTTGGTATTCTTGTTCCGTCTTCGCGATAAGTTCAGGGCACCCCAACGTTGTCAACATTGATGCGGCTACTCTAGACGCAAATGTTTCTCCTAAGAACACACACACATACACATACACACACATATGTGTACATTTAAACATAGTACATATCCGTTTTCTAAGTAGCATGATATCAAACATATATATATTAATATACCTGGTAAGGTAATAATGGGTGTGCCCGACCAAAGAACGTCTAAACTAGTAGTGTGACCATTGAAAAGAGGAGTGTCTAAGCAAATATCGGCTAATTGTCCTCTGCGCACGTGTTCTTCATAATAGGCTAAATCCGAAAACAATATACGATCCGGTCCGATGCCGAAGTCAGCAGCAAAATTCATAATATGTGGTTCAGCTTCACCCGGAAAACGCAACAACCATAATATAGAATTCGGTACAGCTCTCAGGATCTAAGAAATAATAGTATAACTAAGGAATAATAAAATACAAATGACGATGTATTAATTCTTTTAAAGTGAAAACATATCATTCTTACATTCATCCACAAATGAAAAGTGTGTGGATCTATTTTGAAAAATTTACAAAAACAACAATATACCATTGCATTTTCTGGCAAGCCATATTGCTGGCGTGTAGTTATAATAATATTTTTCGTTACTATTTCTCCATTTCGTGATTTGCTATCAGTATTGATTAGACCATTTTGGACTACAACTCCATTTATTGAGGTTTTATTTTTTTTATAAACAATCATATCCTGAAGTGAAAACACTATAGATATCGCTATTTAATTTTTTTTGTTTAATATTACCTCTATTTGTGTAAAATTTGATAATTCTGCTACTCTTAAAATAACTTTAACTGGCCTAGTATGATTCGAATTTGGATATTTAGTGTTTATAACATATATTATTTTTTCGATGTTAGTGCTTTTTATAATTGGTGATAAATCAATACCATTTAAGATGGCTACATTATCAGCCACATTTTTATTACAGCCTTTTTTATCAGACAATATAATTCGCTCACGTAGATGAATAAACGTTTGTTTATGATTTCCAATAATATATGTTTGTGGCATATAAGCCAATTTTTCACTGTATAAAGACTCAAGTTCAACTGGTGATGTAACCTTATCAGTAATAATATAGTCCATAAACAAAGCACCACTCGTGCCTGGAAATCCAAGCCACATTACCTTACAAATAGAATTAATAAAAATATTATCAATATATAATATAAACTTTATTTAAAAATATGTAACTTGTATTGGGGCTGGACGGAGTGCAAATATTTCGGTTCTTGCGCCTTTTGTGTATCCATTTAAGTCTAATAATATGTGTATCCCATCATTATGTATTCGGTTAGCTGCTTCTAAATTACAAGTTACCTAAAATGCATAAAATAAATGGCGTACAAGTGAAATAAATTAAAAAGTAAAAACGTAATGAATGAATTTTTGAATGTTACATTTGTTAAATCTATGAAATGGTCAGATTCCGTTGTGATTTTTGTTCTAAACGTGGAGTTATCATCTGGTGATAAAGCATAACAGAATATCTCAAATTCCGATTTGTTGTGGAGACCTGGTACGGATTGCATTAAGATTAACGTTGGGTTATTAATAAAATCTGAAGACACATATCCGATACGTAAACGGTCATTTGGAGCTAAACGTTTACTATATTTGTACGGTGATTTATTGAAGTTTTTTATTTTTTTCATAGACCAGGCAGCATTTGCTTTGGCAATAGCCATTCGGAGACTATGTGTCATTGGGTAAACACATGATAAAAAAGAATCGATGCAAGGCCAATGATTCTTTTTAATTTGTTCGGCAACAATATTAACCGTTTCATTCACATATGATTCGTAATCTATCCAGTAACCTATATATTTCTTACATATTGAAATTTCACAACGAGCATAAACCAACCACTTGGGTTTTAGTTTTAAAAAATGTTCAAAGCTGATAATAGCTTTATATCTTTTCCCAGAATTCTTATAAGCCAAAGCTAAATCCCAATGAAGAAGTTCAAATTCGGGATGTATTTCTATAGCTTTTGTATATAATTGAATAGCCTCCTCCGTGTATTCTTGATCACGTTTTATATTGGCCAAATTATGAATAGCGTGTAAATGTGTGGAGTTCATCTTTAATACTATATTGTAGCATTCTTCAGCTTCAGCTAACTATTATCATTATACAATATAAATTACTAAATTTACGATCGTAAATTAAAATAATAACTAATATAACATGCCTGTAATTTTTTTTTTAGAGCATTTCCCAAGTAGAAGTAAGCATCCTCGCGGAAGTTGGGTTGTATTTTTATAGCACTGCGTAATGTTTCAATCGCTAAATCAATAAGTCTGTAATTTAATATATAACTAAGTGATTTTTTAGTTTTATACTAATATTAAATTAATACTTACCCTTGATCAAGATAAACTAAAGCCAATTTCGTATGCACAACAGCATTATTTGGGCCTAATTTCAAAGAATCGAGATAATCACATACTGATCTGAAATAAAACTTTTTAATGAAAAATCATTGTAAAAATCCCTTAAAACGGTTAAAATTCGATCAGTTTGTATTTATATATTTCTAGGTTAATCGATTTTTTAAGGTATTATTCAGGTGCCTCATATTTTTTATTGACGATTAAAATATTTGCATACTTAGATAAAAGCCAGTATGCTTTAGTTGATCGCACAACTGCTTCGAAAAATATATCCGTCTGTTGATGCGCCAATCCCATTTTAATAGAACTGCACAATCTGTAACAATACTTTCCTATTTGAAGTCATTATAATTTAAATGAGCATTATTTCATTTTTATTGTTATAAATAAAGAAATGTCCATTTTGTTAATTTTTTGTAATTTCCTAATTGGAGACGGTACATAATACGCCATTAATCTTTTTTTTTTTTTGTGGGAATATGTCAATGAAAAGTGCGTGGCACTTGTTTTGAAAGTTCTAAGATTGTATTATTTTTAAATTTATTTCCAAAAAAAATTCAATAATTGTGTTTTTCATTTCCTAATTATGATACTTATGATAGTATTGATCAATTCAAATTTTCCAGTGTCTTAAATCTGTAATGTCTGGGATAACGCGTAGAATTTATTGTCATAATTATTAGAGATTTCCAAATTTCACTCGAGTTATATTTTATAAAAAATATCGTGTTTTGTGATAAGTAAGTTTATTAGTTTTATTAAATGCATGAATAGGTTTCGTGCTTAAACGCATCTCAATTCTTCTTCATAAAAATGTATGCGTTTTATGTTGATTTTTGCATGATGCAACATTGTAAATCCCCGACTTGAGAGTAGATACCGCAATCACTAGTGTCACAGTGCAAATTCAGTTAGCATTTATTTAAATTTTAATAGTTCAATCAACGAAGTAAGCGAGGAGAATGAAATTAAAAGAATATTTTGATTACTGCTTAGGAGATAAAAATAGTTATAATGTATATAGAATAAACGTATTGACTCACAAGATTGAAAGAGCAATTATCACACGAGTAGAAAACATATCGTTGTTTTTCACTGATGTTGAACTCGTTGTGAAACAATTTCTCCCATTAACGCACTTTATCAAATCGAAGACAAATACAATTATTTTGATTTCTTTGGCCAATTAGTAAAAAGTAATGAAAATATCTAAAAAAAAAAAAAAAAAAATACAGACTGTATAACGAATTTATTATGTTTGTCGCTAACATAATTTTTTTGTTTAGGGTATTCGATATTTATGCAAATATTTGTTTACCGTTTCTTTTTCTGATAAACTCGCGGGCCACCCGAGTGTATGTTTACTCTTTTTGTACCTTACAGTCGACAAACACGTTAGTCGATTTCGATTTTGCGATTCCTTAGTGTAAAATGTCATTCGTGACAAATAATTGTAGATACGTACAACCGTGACTGTATAGAACTATATAGTTTAACTCTGCATCAAATTTGAATATCGTCTCGTTGTCTACGGTGGGCATAAAACCACGCCCGTAAAATTGACTGACGTTCGTACACGTTTATTACGTTGTATTTGATGATGATCAATAAATAATTTATTCCGTATATATTGACATATCGCATGCACCTGAATGCGGTACCCCGTTTGGATTGAAAACTTTACGAAGTTCTTTCAGTGTAATTATATGTTTTCGATTAAGTATCAACTACTGAGTGTATAAAACATTGTTTAATCGTTTTAAAAACTGCGGCGGTGTTTGTTTATAAAAATAATCGTTGACGGTTAATTCATTATTCACATAGTCCAGAATCGTATAGTATGCGATATATTATAGAATTTAATATAGTTTTCGAGTTTTAAGTCTAGTTCAAAAATACTACAGAGACTTCCTAATGATATATATATATATATATATATATATATACATATAAACGAATTTTCAACAGTATATAAAGTTCATAATGCACAATATTATACGTTTGATATTGCCAAATACACACATGTTTACGTATAAATAAATATATATATATAGATTAATATTCGTACAAGCTTACGAAATGAACCCGTTATAAAATGGTTGTGACATAAAATTGTCTCTACAGTAATAGATAAATAATAAATGTCAAATGTACGCATTATATAACTACTGTACAATAGATGCTTTTAACCATTATATCGGCGTATTTTTGCCTCGAGTACTTGTCAAGTTCCTTTGATACACAGGATTATTATTTTTTTTATAAGCGCCAGCAATAATGTATATATGCATATAAATAAAGAGAGAGAGAGAGAGTACTACTATTTTCTCGTATTTGGAGTTAAATAGCAACTTTGGATTCTGCTATAATTCTGTTTTTCTTCGAAATTTGGGTTTCTGCCAATAGCCGAAGTAATCTATTTTCGATTTAAAATTGCAAAAGAAAAAGAAGAAAATATGTGAGACAAGTAAATGCATCATTGAATTTATAACAATGAAAAAATGACATAATACACTGTATACATAAATACATTGGTCGACCACAAAAAATTTGCAATGTACTTCTTTTAGCTCGTTTTTGATGCTGCACATTAATTAAACTGCATTTCCATTTTAGCACTACTTACCTTAAATGTTCCTGTTCGAAGTACTCGAAATTCTTTATTTCCCATTGCATGATTAAATATTCGAAAAACGAGCCTATCGCTCGTATGTTGAGACTTGTCAATGATGATCTATCATTCCTTCTTTTATATTGTCTTTAATTTATTTGTACTTGTTTTTTTAATTTGCTTTTTCTTCAAAAAAATATGTTATTATTTTTGTTTATAAAACATTATACCCTTCTTCAGTATATCCTGGGTAAAGACCGTTTTTGTTTTCATAAATAAATAATATAAAATACATTTTCGTATATTTTATATATGTTATGTATTATACGAGTATAATACTAGTAAGAAAAAAATTACCAATAATAATATTTACGTGTCATATTCATTCCATGTGAACAAGGGTCGTATTATTATTAAATCGATGTGCATTGCGTTATTTTGCTCTGCATATTACACACACATACATACAAAAAAACTGTTATATATATATAGCCTAACTATCCTAACCTAACCTATATATGTATAGATCAGTGTTGCGTTGAGTTTGCTATAGTATTTTTTTTCTTGTCTAAGTCATCAAATCAATCACCGTTGTGTACAGATCACGCGGGAATACGGGAATATGACGAGAAAATAATATAGACTGAACGTAAAAACAAACAAAAAGGAAATGATTTATATTTTTATAGATTTGTCACATGACTCGACATTAACGGCTTTATTCTATATATAAATACGTATATAGGACCGATAAGTTACATGGATATTGTATTGTTTGAAATACACCGTTACACTAAACCGTTTTGATCGTCTCGATGGAACAGTGCAAATAGATGATGAATCAAATGATGATGGTGATGATGATGGTGATGATAATCAAATTCGTAATGAATAATAATTTTCTATTGCAAGGTTATACCGAACGAAACGATAGAAAAGTGTCAATATACGGGTGAGCGCGAGTGAAGTAAACGATTACGAAACGGACGTGACATCAATATTCGATCGGGTAGATCGTTCGTAGGCGAATCTAGCCTAACCTAACCTATCCGCGATCACTGCGTTATAATTTTAAACACGGATTATTATAACACTAAAAAGTATTGAAATATGTTATATTATATGCAGTAAAATCGTGAAAGAATGCAACTAATATGCGAGAAAATAAATTGTTTAATTAGGTAATTAAACAAAATGCACGATTTTCATTTGATAATTAATTATCAGCTTATGACTTTATGAGGTATTAAAATCATTTCACATACATTTAAAAACGTATGATTACGTATCTACTTAAAGAACAAAAAATAATTTTTTTAGTGAAATATTTGAACAAATTAATGTATTTTTCAAATTCTATTTATTATTAAAATGAATAACTATATGCATTTCAAGTTTTTCTTTCGTGAAGCAATGCCGTTTATCTGTTAATATATGTTTAAATACCGACAAGGATCATACGACGTCAACTGGAGTCAATGAGATGTACTTGAAAGAACTTAATATCATTGGGTCTTGGTAAATATCATCAAGCTGAACTATTTATTTTTGGTTAAAAAATACCAAAATTGTTGATAATGAACTAAATAAAAAGCGAAATACAGAGCGGTATGTCGATAATAAACTGACGCAGTCAGAGCGATTCAAATTATGGACACGAAAGTCCCAATCTTGTTAAAAACGATAAAAAATTGATACAAGTTTACTGATAAATGATATGCAATATAACAAAATTAATAAATTTGTCAAGAAAAATACCGTTTCGTAATCGATTACAGTTATCTTTATTACAATTACTATTTAGTGCCAACAAAATTTATAATTTGAATTTTCTACTTGATAAAATATTGTTTTACACCATTTTACAATTTTAAATTTTCGCTTCACTATGCAATAAATTTTGAATTTTGTCTAAATATGTACAAATACGCAATAATCATTAAATATGCAGTGATATGCAAAAAAAAAAAATGTTGCCATTAGTTTCAAATTATTATAGTCTGTAAAGATTACCGATGAAAATTCAAAAATATGAAAAGGGAAACAACATACAATTGCATACGAATCCATGCTTTAGTTATAACTCGTAAATATGAATATCTCCTGACTTGATCGCGAACCTAACCTAACGTGACAGACAATATTTGCGTTTGCGACAGTCGCAGACGAGAGGGACGGTTGATTGTTGTCGGCGTACACGTGTAGAGTACATGCGTTCACGGACCGTGTCAACACATACCTTAAACGAATGCATACACACACGTACATATGCGCTGTCGAAATCGTTGTTGCACGAGTACTGTTGATTTATATCTGTAAACGATGTTTGAATGTATTTTATTCGAAAGTAGGAAATGGATTTAGGCGATACATCATTGAAATAAAAAAACATTGCGATGACATAACGAATGTTAATTAATGTTATGTGCCCACCTCTGTACGCGTGTAACAGTGATGATGAGGGAAATATTTTAAAAACTACAATGGATGGCACACAGCAGTTTAATATGCACGGATAAACAAATGTGCTAAAGGTATAACGTATTTTCCAAGATTTTAATTACATTTATTACATAGTGTTCGCTTTAATGCCCTTTTTAATTTTTAAAATTTTCAAAGGCATAATGAGCCGGAACGTTGTCTCGATGTAACATCCAACAGTCGTTTTCCCACAATTAAGGTCGCTTTCTTCTTATTCGTTCTCCAAGTGTTGCCAAGACTTGTAAATATTAATGTTGAATAACAGTCTGTTCTTGAAGTACCCATACAATCATTATTACACCCTTTATATCGATAAATATGATCAACATAGCCTTAAGTAAACACTTTCTTCACGACCCTCATGAAAATATTTGTGGCACTCAAAAACACGTGGTCGTGACACGACGACATCATCTCCATATATGCATCTGTCAACAAACGAAAACTTTCCGTCGTAGATATTCCGAGTTTCACTAGAAATTTTCAATTAATAAGCCGTTCGATTTTTTCGTCCGTCATAATTTCAACGTACAACGCGAATAAGGTTAATTTAACTGACGCTTACAAGTGAATTACCGAACGTAGATCGACTAAACCGGTATTGTTCGGTGCAACGTCATTCAAAGTTTATAAACATACCAATCGTATTCCCTTACCCATTTTATCGTTAGTTTGATAGTCTCATAGCCATACCTCGTATATATACATAAATCTATCGTGACGAGTAAAATCGTAGACGACACGGTATCCCACTGATGTGTATGTGTATTTTACGTGTCCCGACAGAAACGTTCGTGCGTGGTGAGAACGTAGACGGCGACGAGACGGCGGCGATGGGTGCGTATTATGGTAACGTCACCGCGGTCGGGTCGCCGTTGTTGCAACAGCATCGTTCGCGTTCGTCGGCCGCATCGTCATCACCGCGGGATGCGGCCGGCCGCAACGGCAACAGCGGCGATGGCGTGACCGGCCCGACGGCGGCCGCTACGATGCTACGCGACGACAACAACACAGCCGCGCCGGACTGGCCGGCCAGCGATTACTATTATTATTACGCGTACGAGAACGCCACCGAGACGGCCGTGGTCTTCCCGCTGAACGGCACCGCCACGGGCGGACCGGATGCGTCGTTCGACAAGCCCAACTGCCAGTGGATACCCGCCCAGCACGGCCTGTTTCAGTTCTCTAACATATGTTTCCTCACCGCGTTCATCGTGCCCAGAAGTTACAGGCTCAGCGTGCTGTCTCTGAGGTAAAAAGGAGGTACTTACACATACGCGCACACACACAAACATACATATATATTGCACACCCAAGGATTATCATAATAAGGAGACAAAAATTATTTTTCAAAAACCAAAAAAAAATTTACTTCATAAATTCCGTAGAATTATTTAGTAGGTAGGAACCGCGGTCTCAGGGTCTTGTCTTGGACGATTTTCTTATTACCTTAAAATATGTCCGTCACA
Source organism: Schlechtendalia chinensis (assembly GCA_019022885.1). Lineage (NCBI taxonomy): Eukaryota > Metazoa > Arthropoda > Insecta > Hemiptera > Aphididae > Schlechtendalia > Schlechtendalia chinensis. The sequence goes on along the minus strand of CM032348.1, from coordinate 11,373,495 downwards.
CAGGGCTCTGATGTTCGTCGGGTTCCTGGTGTCGAGCTTCTGGGCGTCCAAGGACGTGTGCGCGGTGGACGCGCTGCTCTGGTACGGGTTGCTGGCCCTGATCAACGGCGTGCACACGTTAAGACTATGCAAGAAGCTGCTGCCGCCCGCACTGTCGGTCGAACTTATGGATCTGTACGTACGCGTATTTAAGCCGCTCAAAGTCAGCCAGAAACACTTTCGAGAGCTCACCCGCGAGGCGATCGTCCTGGAAATGTCTCCCGGACAGTGTTACGCTGTTGAAGATGTGACCGCCTGCAATGAACGGCTATCCATTCTGCTCAGGGGCAGGTAAGCGACGTACACAGACACCCGATATTAAATTTCGATTTCGAGCGTTTATCACATAACATAATCCGAAATATCATCTTTAATACGGTACGATATTTTTGATTGTTGTTTGACTTCCCGACCATTGAATAAGACATTTCGTTTTTATTTTCGTGTACATTTTGTAGCAAAATGTGAGTACCGTCTGATTCCTTCCGAAGTAGTACCAAACGAAACGCTATGCACGATATATTAGGCATTATGTTTTACATCATGCGCGGTTCGAGTCACAGCAAATTAGAAAAACTGGCTATCGAGACTATAATGTGGCTATTATCTTGATTAAAATGATATAATCACTTTAAATTTACGAGCTTCCGTTATTTTATGTTTTATTAGATATCACGAACACATTATTAGGTTACGATAGAAGAAAAAAAATATTAGTAATACATTACCAAATACAACAGAAGAAATCAATACTCAATCAATTTAATTGTTGAAATGTAATGTGTATATAGCACAAAACCTCTTTTAATAAAAAAAGAAAACAATATCGATTTAAGTACATTATAACAAACAAAGATAGAATTTTGATTAAAAAAACAAAAACATTGCAGTAAGCAGTAGCGTACTTTCAATTTCTCTTTGAGGTTTGAATAAAACATAGAAACTTCGTCCTCTCTATAAACGTTTTTATACTATAATTTGAATTAAAATATTTTTTAGTAATAAATTAAATGAAACAGATACATGTATACATATATACATGTCGAGTATCGACAGTGGCGTTAAACGTGTTAATATAAATTGACCAATGTAAAATAATATTTTTAATCAATCTCTTTCATTGTTCGTGAGGGGGCATTTTAACCTGAATCTCTCCTCTCCTTCATAAGCACGCCAATGTACGTAAAATACATTTGGATTTATATTTAGCATTTGACTTTTTCATATTATTCTTGCGTGTGTTTTTTTCATATATTTAGGTGTAGCGTTACTTGCGATGGCACACAATTGCATAACATCAACTCGTACCAGTTCATCGACTCGCCTGAGTGGATGGCTTCGACTCTGATGCACGGAGAATCGTTGTTCCAAGTATAACTATTAATAAATAATATATACATTATATGCAGTGTACTTGTATATAGATATTGGTAATCAATTAATTACAATTTATTCGGACTCGTATTTTCAGGTAACGGTAACAGCCGCCGAAGATTGCGTTTACTTGTGTTGGCAACTCTCTAAGCTAAATCGAATATTTAAACACAGAACGCAACTGCACTCTGTCCTCACTAATATCATTGGTAAGCCTAACGGAATTTTATCTACGGTTTATTTCATTGCTCATGTAATTTGTAACTTTCACGATGTAGAAATACATAAATATTATTATAATTTTTCGAGATTTATTTATTGAATTGCTGAAAATGCAAAGAAAATAATTGTCATGTTTGCAAAGTGTTAGACAAATACGTGTTGTGATTTTAATTTTATACGTTTTACAATAAACGTGAATTCAGAAATTTTCATGTATTAATAAATAACTTTTTTGAAATTAAATTAACACATTTTTTTATTTAATATTTTTGTATAAATCAATAATAATATAAGTAACAATATATGTACTACTTTTAAGTATATCCTACATACGCATGACGTTTTCAAACAAAATGTTTGAATTTTTTGTTTGAGTTTTTCTTCTCTATTGCTGGTACAGCGTTTATAAAATTCACGATTAAATGTAAGTTACATCGATTTATTGTTATCTAGATAAAAAAAACCACTCGGTTCGTTTTGTTAAACCAAATCAAACAAATGTAAAACTACGTGTACACGCCGACTTCTCTGCGTAAATACGAGTATTACGGAATCGTACGGTCGAAAGATTTTGGGTATCGACTGATAATGCGCTGTGCTAGGTGCGCTGCTCTCCCGCGTGTGTCTACACGAATGTCGATCATTTGACATCCGTAAAAGAAAAAACAAACGTACTTAAAAATAAATATTTGCCGCAGGGAAAGACGTAACGCACAAGATGTACTCGTTGAACGAGCAGCTGGGCCAGGCGAAGAGTTTCGACGATCAGACACGTGCCGCCCATAACGATCATTGGCGGCAAGCGATCTACAGGAGCGTTAGCTACGACGCGGTCAATACGGGTACCAAAGGGACGGTCCGGTCGAACGCGTGGAAACGGTACCGAGACCGGAAGGCGTCGTTGTTCGCCGATCCTGTGGACAGTGAGTCGTCGACAATGTGTTTAGCTGTTTTACCCAGACGGCTGTTCTTCCCCGGACCCGTCGGCTCGATCGATTCTAATGGTTTTTCTCGCGATCCGAAACTCACTTTCAACGGGTTTGAACGCAAACATATGTCATGTCGTCCTTACCATCTCGCGATTGATAATATATACTGGGGGTGTATCTGAAATGAGTTTCACTCGTTTTATTTTCCCTCGCTTCGAGTTTTTCGTGACGACTGATCCGTTTGCGCCGAACTGAAAATCTAACGCGTGCGCAAAACATGTGTATAATGTTTAAAGTTTATTTTGCTTACAAAGCTATTTTCAGAATTGTATCGAATATGTTTGTATGTTTTTAATGGGCAACGCATATTTTAATTGATCATAGTAATAATAATAATAATAATAACACTATGATAAATATATTTATTATCGTTCAATTAAAATTCGGATTTTGCGATATTTGTCAGACCGGGCAAAACCAAATACAGACGTCTCAGCCCCTTGCACGTCTGGTTGTATAACACTAGGACGTGAATTTTAGGATGGGGGTGGAGAAGGGGATGGATACTATAAATAATTCGAGTCGTGACACGCGTGTTTTGTGCACGTACTAATCGGCGCGGGCGTGTTGCCAGGTCCGGTGCACGGTCCGCGGCGGTGTTGGATTCCGGTGATGACCATGCAACTGTCCAACACCACTACGGCGTACACGAGCATGGACGGAGACTTTTCGACGGACGACGAGGAACGCGAACCGATGCTCACGCCGAGCGGCGGCCGGCCGGACGACATACCGCTGTACAGGTTGGACGGTCGTCAGACTGCGGCGGTTAAGCTGATACCGATGATAATGCCGGCGGAACCACAACGGCGATCCGGTTCGCTGCGGCGGCACAGCAGCCACGCGAGCGGCTACAACAGGGAAGTGAAATTCGACGAGACGGTTCTCTAACGACAACGGGTTTTATCGTTTATCCCGGTAGTTTAGAGCTTGGAAACACTTATGTTCACGGGAAAGCGGGCGGTAGAGTAAAGAATCATCAACCTATTTTAATCTTCTTATATTTCTTCTTGAATCCGCTCGGTCATTATTATCATTGCGATATTATTAGTATTTTAAATGTATATTCGCAAATAATACACGTTTGTAAATTGTTCGAAACATAGGAAAATATAATGCACTTTTTTTAACTTGTCCCACCATCACTGTTCTATGACGCACGAAACGAATTCGTACAACTTATTATCTGCTAGTAATCGAAAATGTACAAAAAAAAAAAAAAAGCTACCCTCGCGACTTCCCGAGCACTAATTATTATCATTGCGTCATTAATTTAATTTTAAAAAAATCAACGTGTACCTATGGGTATAACGCGAACGTGTTTAAAAAGGGAGAGTGACGACAAGATTTTTTCAGAGTATTACTGGAATTTAAAACAACATTAATGAGTTCTGAGGTGAAGAGAATAGGTTTTTCATTGAAATAAAAAAAATACTGGTGGTTTGCTTATAATATTTTTATAAGTAAAAGCTGAGGTGACATGACATTTTTTCTTAGACGTGAAAGTTTCGTGATAAGACAAATTTTCGGTGGACATGATTTTTTTAAAATTACGTTGAAAATCCCATTCTTGACAACTAAGATCTGTGGTATGACGTGAATAATAACAAAGGAGACAGCAGAAATCGACCACACATGAAGAAATTGCGTGATTGCTTTGTCTGCAATAATTGCATCTTGGAACACTGCGACAAAATGTTGATATATGGCCATTGCGCAGACAGATGTTGTATTGTAGTGTTGAACAAATACTTGGAGATACTTAAAAATGACGTTGTAGATAGATAAGGCACTAGGAATCTTGGAAATAAAAATCTTAACTTGAAAATACGAGTCGGAGTAAGGTTTCCTTCTTTATTGGCTGACATCTCCTTGAAGAAAATTACAGGAACATATTTTTACATTTCAGACCTTTCCAAAAGTCTATCTCCGGGATGGACATATCAATCTTGATAATACCATTGAAAAAAGTTTAAGTAGATGGAATGACCGCAGACAGTTAATGCTCTGATAACAGGGGTGAATCGAGACATGTTAGCATAAAGAATTGGAAGGCGAAAAGGAGACGTTAGAGTAAAAAAGGTTGGGAACCATTGCACTAAACCCACAACACAAGCTATTAAATGCTCAACAAATGAAAATGTTATCGTAAATTTAAAAATAATTATGAGATAAGAGGCATTGTTTATCAGCCCGCCCTTTTATATAGGTACGATTTTTAATTTTCGTCGTCTCGGCTTCCTATTTTAACCGTTAGCATATGTATTCGAAATGTATGTCATTGGTACAATGACTAGAACAGAAGACTTGACAGATAAAAATCACTAAATTTGCAAATATGTATGCGCTTAAAAATATGTACTCGAAATCAATTTTTACTGATATTTTTTTGTAGTCTTTGTGCCATGAACGTAAAATTATCTATAAATTGTCGCGGCTTTGCTTTTGCTCGCCATAACATTCTGTGTGAAAATTATCGGTTAGATTTATCGTTTGTCACAACACATTTAAGCTTTGTCTTGACATAAAAAACGTATTTGTTTCTTGCTCGGCTGTTTTCGCGATTGTGTAACACAAACACGCAAATGTTACAAGTCACATCTGCCCTGGTAATAACTTATTATTACGGCCGATGAATTATACGTAATCAACATTATGACGTTAAATTCACGCCAAATTCGGTTAATCTCGAGTATTTATGTTTACTGTTAAGTTTAACAATTAAAAAATATTCTTCACCCATTGTTGTATTATTATGTTTCTATTTTAGTAAATACAAGGTACATAAGTAGACAAGGCCGTAGCAGGAACACATTTTCGGTGGTGGTGGGGGGGGGGGGAAGGGGATTAACACTGTATCATATATTTTCAACTACTAGATTCAAATACTAGTATTATGTGTGTACAATAAAATTGTGTCTAAATGCGGGTTAATATATGGTGTGTAAATAGTGTGTCTCCACTTTAATAGTTTAGTGTAATAAATTCAATTTATTATAACTATTAAAAGTTTTGGGGTGAGGGGGTTTGAACCACCCTTTATCAAATACGGCCTTGTACGTAGATACTTTTTTCCCCTCGATCTACAACAGCTTTACACATTATTTATTATAGTCACACACGAAGCACTACTTGTATAGTATGTCATCGAATCGGTATAATTCCTTTATCTTTATCCGTCGTTTTTCTACAAAAAAGCACAGTTCACACTGCGTATATTATGTACTCGTCTTGTAGTAGATTTACACTACAATCATTAATTAATCATTCATTAGTATATCAATACCACAATTTATTATTACAATAGAAGTAGAATACATACTGTATTTTTTTCCCACCACATATACTTCCAAAATGTGTAATATTTTATACCAATTATTTACGTATTTTCTTGATCAAAGTACATATATTTTGTTTTACTATGTTTTAGTTTATTTCAAACAAATATTTTCCTAAACACTGAATTAATTTTACTTGACATGACTGTTATTTGCACGTAGCAAAATAAAATAATTATTACTTTTTCAAATTTAATTCCAATACTGCGGTCAGTTTGTTAATTTCAATTTTCTACAATTTACAGTGCGTAATATATTTTGCAGTAAAATTACTACAATCATTAATTACCTACATAAATATATTTTTTATATATTAATATTATTTTTAAATTCGTTTTTGTAAACACATTTGGTATGTTTATATTTTATAATATATATTTTGATGACAAGGCAAAACCAACTGAAATATAACCTAGAAATATATATAAAATAAAATATAAAAATATATATATATATATATATATCTAAACAAACAAAACATATATACATATATATATATGCATATAAATGTATATTTAAATATACAAAAAGCCAATGAGTATTACATTGATTAAAGAAAAAAGAAAGAAAATATAAAAGTTGTAATTCGTTAATTCTTGTATATCTCTTCTTTTTTATTTCTTAATTTTTTTTATTTTTTTTTCTTGCATATCCTTTTTACTCTTTATTTGTTTTTTATTTTATTTTTATACAACAACTTTTATATTTTCTTTCTTTTTTCTTTAATAAACAAAATACTCATTAGCTTTTTGTATATTTAAGTATACATTTATATATATGTATATATGTTTGTATATATATATATATATTTTTATTTATTTACGAGTATTAACTTAAAATTTTTATTTTATTTCTATTCCTTAATTCTTTTATGTCTCTCCTTCTTTCTTTCCTTAATTTTTTTCTATTTTTTTTATTTTTGAAAATTATTACTTTGGTATAGCATCTGTTTGTCAATTGTCTTCAATTTTTTTTTTTATGTTTATTACTATACATTTGTTTTATGTTTGTGCTAGTATTTATTTTGACAACTCAAACTATTTGTTACATCAATACGAAAATATTGTGTATTTATATTATGGAAGTACGAATGCCAGTTTTAGTTTAATATCGTTAGAATATAATATGTGTGTAAAGATAATCAAAATGTTTCAAATAAAAATGTGTTATTTATTATATTATATATTGCATTATTGAGTTTTAAGATAGGTTACATATAAAAACTATAAATAAATTAGCAAATATATTATTGTATTCTATATGATGGCATGTCATATAGTTGCAATCACATTAAGGCTCATTCCTACATAAATATCTATTTAAAAAACTATTACTAGTCTAATTCAAAACAAATTATGAAGTTCTACATTTCGTTTCACAACTACATATAAGCAATTTTTATTGACATTTGTTATTTTTGAGCACGTGTTTTCACAGGACAAAAAATTAATTTTAAATATACAATATATTATTTGTTTGCAGTTGAATTGTAATTTTCTGTATTGATTGAGAATACCATAGCTTTGTTTATTATATATTATGTTAATGTATTTTGTATTTGAGATTTATTAATCCGTGGTTTTTTAAATGTGTGCCCATTAATTTCCTATAACTATACAATTTTTAATGCATTTATATAAAACAACAAGTTTCATTGATATTATTAAAAAGATAGTAAATCTACAACAAAAGGTTTTGTTGTATACACTTTGTATAAGGCTTGCAAAATAGAAAAATTGACGTATTTATTAAATTATATTGGTTAACTGTTATTATATTATTTGAATAAATACATATATATTATTGATGAAAAAAAAATAAAATAAAATGCTGGTAATGAATAATATCCATTTTATATTTTCCCACTCAAATATTCAATATCTTATATAAATATAGGTAATGGCATTTAAGAAGTGAGTAAATTTAATTTCTTTAACATTGAGATTGTTTATTTTATTTTATTGTCCTTTCAGTGTTCATCTAGACTGTTGCAAACATTATAAAACTATTTTGAAATAAATTAAATATTATATTTGTGTAGGTAACCAAAAAAATATTGAAACTAAAAAACTCTTACATTTGCAAAAAATAATAATAATTATAATATAAGTATACATAATATATTTGTTCAACATTTGATTTTTGCAAATGAACAACAATGAAGTAAATTTTCACAATTCTGTTCTTTCAAAAATATTCAATATTTTGTTAATGAAACTTAATTCCCGTCTGATAATATTACATGTTTATTTGCACTCATGTCTATAACCATAAATACGAAAACGAAATACACAAATTTCAAATTGATACAGTTTATATAAAATTAAATATTACGATTTAAGAAGATATTTACTACTAAACAGAGTATAGTGGAAATTAAATGTTTTAATTACCCAATTAACAAAAATAAGATATGCATGTCATTTATAAACGTGTTAACGTTAATCATAATTTGAGATGAATACATTTAAAAACTTTCAAAGAGGAAATCAATAACAAAAACATACCAGTAAAGATATAAGACGTTGAAATATTTCTACATTGTAAAAAAACTTAAAAACAAATGATCATTTAAAAAAATCTGTACAATTAAGGTATGGTTTAACAATGCTTCTAAAATGTAGAATTTGAGATAAATGAAAGAAATACTACAAATAATAATAAAATAGTAATTAGTTTGCAGTGTGATACATTGTTATATCAACAAGTTTTTATATGGTAAATTATGTCATTAAACACACATTATTAAACATATTTGTTTTTTACTTGACCGATGGATTTGACAGTCTAATAAATAACCATTCAATACGCAATCAGTGTTAAAAATTATAATAATTGTGTAAATGTTAAAAATATATGATATATATATTTATATTCAATTCGATTGCTTAAAATATTTAAATAGTATATTACAGTATACCAGAAAAATACATAATATTAAATTATTGGGTTGTTGACAAACAAGTGAAGAAATTCTTTGTTAAACATAAGATATATATATATACAAATTGTATGTTTGCAATAAATGCATTTGTTTATATTTTATATAAAATTAAAATTTTAATTAATTTTGTTGTTAAATATATATTTCAATTTGCTGACAAAAATAGTAATGGAAAAGGCAGGAAAAAAATTATATTGATTTCATATTGAATAAGAAAAAACTGTATTGTTAATGAAACAATACAGTAAACGAAAAAAAGGAGTATATAATTATTTTAACGTTTAAAACAAGTACACAATTATTGTGCACTAAAATAGCAAACACTTATTTGTCAAGATGTCGATATTCATTTATAAACCCAATGAATAAATAAATAAAACTGTTTTAACAACTTTCTGATTATTTAGATTCTCAATGTTATGGTTAAAACACAAGGTAAATAAATTGATAGGTAATAATTTAAAACTAACATAAAATACAAAAAGTGATTACGAATTTTATTTGTCTTACTCAAATTCCATTAGCTATAAATAAATTATAATAATTTTACAGCATTTTGTTATCTAGATGTAATGTAACAATTTTTGTTAATAGACTATGAACAAAAATTACATATATGTTCATTATAATTTTTTTTTTAAATACTCATTTTAAATGGAAACAGAACTACATTTCAACATAAATATTAGATGATTTATAATCTAGAAAAAAAAACAAAGCTTAGAATAAAAAATAAAAACATACTTTGTTTGTAATTTAATTCATATTAATACATAATAAATAATGAATTTATACTATAATGTAATGACAATCAACCTAAATTAAAGAGGCATTCAATTCATAAAAAACTTTATTTTATTTTTTCTTTTTCTAATCTTTATATTATATATAATTTTTTTTATTATTCAGTTATGATTTATACTTTTATTTACCACATATTTATGACTGAGCCCACCAATCAGGAGATTTGGAGTTTCCATTGGCAGCAGCATTGCCACCACTGTTGTATGATCCACCATAATTACCACCACCATAAAATCCACCACTTCCTGCAAAAGTAAATCATAATACAACAAATAAAAGAATAAAATATTTTCTGTTGATAAAACAATTGAATTATGTCATTGCCATTACCTCCTCCATAATCTCTGCGTGGCGGTCCTGAACTCCCACGTGACGGTGGCATACTGCTCTGAGTACGATAATCTCGAGAACCAAAACCAGTACCACCAAAACGACCACTAAAATTAAAAATTGATTAAGATAAAAAAAGACAATTAATAATATATTCTGGAAAATATACCCTCCTTTAGATCCAGTACTTCTTCTTCCACTGCTCATTCTGAAATCACTAGCCATACTTTCCAACCATCCAGGTAATTCCTGTTTTGATTCAGTTATCAATTCCATAAGGTCTCTAGTTAAATTGCGGTTTTTGTCATTGAAAAATGAAGTAGCCAAACCTTTAAATAAAAAATAATAATAAAATAACAAACTCTAAATTACAAGATAAAAAAAATATGCTGTTCACAACTTACCTAAGTTACCCATACGGCCAGTACGTCCAATACGATGCACATATTCTTCAACATCTGATGGTAAATCATAATTTATTACATGTGTCACATGAGGAATATCTAAACCTCTAGCTGCAACAGCTGTGGCAACTAAAATTGGTGTATTTCCAGATCGGAAACTTTTTAAAGCATCCTCACGTTCACGTTGTGTTCGATCACCATGAATTGAGGTTACTGGATAACCATTGGAATACAAAAATTCTTCCAAAGAATCAGCACCTTTTTTAGTTTCGACAAACACTAATATCAAGGACTCTGCAGGTTCTGTAATAAAATGTCATATATTAATAAAAACTAAATAATTGTGCTGTAATTTACTAACGCGATCTCATTGGAGTAGCATTTAGTAAATCTAATAAATAGGATCTCTTGTTTCGGTCTTCAACCCAAACAATTTTTTGTGTTATATTTTCAGATGTGGATCCAACTCTACCAATAGCTAAGAAAATATAGTTGTCAAGAAAATCTCTGGCTAACATCTGTAAAAAATATGAAAAATTGTAATGTAATTTTGTATAACTAAGAAACATTTATTTCAGATTAAAATTATTATAGTCACTTGAATTTCTTTAGGGAATGTTGCTGAGAACATAAGAGTTTGTCTATCTCCCGGAGGAGGCATAGAATCCTTTTCAACGATACGTCTTATTTGTGTTTCAAAACCCATATCTAACATTCTATCAGCTTCATCCAAAACCAAGTATCGACAGAAGTCTAACCCAATTTTTCCTCTTTCCAACATGTCCACCAATCGTCCAGGTGTAGCCACTAATAAATGGCATCCCTGTTCAAGATCACGGATTTGGTCCATAACATGTGAACCACCATAGCTGAAATCACCAGATACTAATTAAGAAATGCATTTTATTTTTAAAAATTTAGTTTTATTAATTATACTTACACAACACAAGGACGAACTCTAGAACGATAAGCAAACTTCTTTGCTTCGTCATATATTTGGGTAGCTAATTCACGAGTAGGAGCTAATATTAAACCAAGAGGGTATTTACGTCTTGATTGAAGCTGTATACAATTGATTAAAAAAAAATATATATATATAAATATATTTGATTATAATTACTCATTACCAACCTTAGGTCCCATATTGTAAGCAGCTGGTCCTTTTTCATAAATCTGATTAAGTATTGGGACCAGGAATGCGGCAGTTTTACCTGACCCAGTTTGGGCACAGGCCATAACATCACGATGACCAACAATAATTGGTATAGCATATTTTTGTACTGGAGTTGGTGTATCATAACGAGTCAAAGAAATATTCATACGTATAATGTCTGTCAGCTTAATATCGTCAAACTAATTAAACAAAATTTAAAAATTTAAAAAAAAGTTATAAATTTTAAAATAATTTTAAGAACAATAATTATGATAATCTTACGGTATTAATGTGCGGAGGGACATCATCACCAGTTGCTTCAACAGGAATGTCTTCATACTTATTGAAATTAATGCCTGTACTACGGTTTCCAAACAGTTCTTCCTCCACACGTTCATCAGCAGGAAGTGGTTTTGTCCAATCTTGATTAGAAACGCTAGATTCATCCCAACGGCCTCCCCTTCGACCATCTCCAGATCTACAAACAAAATTATATGTAAAGATTTTAAAGTATAAATGTATTTATAAATAAAAATAATAACCTTCTTCCTCCTCCTCCTCCTCCTTCTTGCCACCTACTACTACCTCCTCCCCCACCACCAACTTGATTGAAACGCGACCAATCGCTGCTTTCTCTATCATTGCGGTAATTGCCTCTATAACCACCTCCGCTTCGTCCGCCACCATAACCGGAACTCGAGGATCCATTATAGGATTGTTCTTCAAAATCATCTCTACGACCCCCTCCACGGGAGTCGTTTCCTAAAATTATTATTTATTAGTATGTAAGAGAAAACATATTGAAGTACCGTCTCTATATAAGACTTTTGAATAATACAACTGGACAAAATAAATTTAACTATTTATTATAAGAACCTGATGGTTGACGAGGTGCGTTGAAATCTCTTTCGTTATCTTGACTTCCACCACCTGTAAAGTAATAAAAACAAATGTAGTAATTAAACCAGTGTTTCCCAACCAGTGTGCTATTGAAGCACATAGGTGTGCAATGGAATGTCAAGATTATTAATAAATGCATACAATTTTGATACTAAAAATATTTTTAAGGATTCCCTCATTGGTGATTTCCTAACTCATATTATCTTTTTATTCTCGAATTTTCGATCAATTATAATAATAATATAATATAATAGAATAATATAATAATAATTAAAAATATTTTCATTCACTATTTCTTATTAAATTGTATTATCCACTTGGCGGTTGTTATTCCTTAGTCCTTCCTTGTGAAGTCAATTTATTATTATTATTGTGTTTTTAAGTAAACAGAAATTCAAAGAAATTGTATAATTATTATACAAATTATATGATGGATTTTTTAATTAAGAAACAAAAATTAAAATTGGTTAAATATAGGTTGGGTATGCCGTGAAGCAAAAAGGTTGGGAAACGCTGAATTAAACAATTTAAACCTATATATAAGTTGTTATTAAAAACTATATGCATATTAAGAAACATTAAATATATAATTAATATTATTTATCAAATCCATATGAATAATAATGTAACAGTTAAAATCAATCTTGTTATTGGTAAACTTTTATGTATTATACTTTAAAAACAAAAAATACAATAATTTTTTTTAGATATTTGTTTGATGGGGAACGAGGTGAATATTCAAAATAATGGATAAACACTCAGATACCACCATTTATGATATTGGAAGAATATATAAAATAAATTATTTTATTATATATCAAAAATAATTTGTTCATGATTGAATAAACTCAAAAATAAACAATATTAACTTCCATAGGTATTTTTTTCATAAAACATTACATATCCGTAATTTATGAATGATTCTTCGTTTTAATAATATTAAATTTACAAGTATATTACTGTCATGTGAACAAAATGCTTATAAATATTAAAAGTATTATTTAGTCATTTAATCTGTATCTGAACACATGTTTAAGAATATGTCTTAAACACACTTAAAAATGTTTAATGTTAATCTTTACAATTAAATTTATAAATAAAAATAAAAATAATTGGACTCTATGTGAAATTTGTTTTTCATATTTGTAAGTAAAATCTATTAGATTAGCATAGTAATAAAAATTAAAGGGCTTAATTTTTAGTATAATTATACAAATGTGTACCTAATCACTTAATGTAATTGCATATAGATGGACGAACTTAACTAATATGATTGTGTTTAATTTAATTAAATATATCTTTAGGTTGGTAGAAAAAATGATAAGCATATTTTTCAAAGAAACTTGTTATTTTTTAAAAGTCTAAATAATATTGTTGAAATCTTAAGACACCTAAAAACATATTTTTAAAATAAATGAAAAATATTGTTAACACGGAATCTGTTGCAAAATATAACTATTTTATCAATTGTAGTTACAAAATGTAAAAAAATTAATATATTAATTTAGCGTAGATTTTTAATGAATTTACTTGAGTTAAACTATATTTCAACGTTCCTTTTTTAAATTATTATTATGAATACTTTAAATTATTGAACTATTTAATCCAATTCCAGATTAGATTACAAATAGTAAGCGATTTATCAACAAAATCTACCATAACTAATGTATTCTTAAAATTTAAGTAATTGTAAGCTGAATATCAATTAATATTTTGCACAAGTTATATGGTAGTGATACATTTTGATTAAATTAAAAAATCAACTTATGTACTAATACTTATATGTAATTAAAAATATATATTTTACCAAATACAAAAATCATATGAGACCATTCACTTATTCTACCCTAAATATAAATATCATGCACTAAAAATTATTACAATAGATATGTAGGTATATATATATATATATATATATATATATATACATGATAAAGAAATGGAGAACAAAGAAAACAATGTTACAAACTCAATTAAACTAAAAAGTATATACATAGTGTACACAGCTATTGAACATTGCATTGTACATAAATGAAATGTTTAAATAAATTGTTTACCTTGTTCTAATCGTTCGGGTTCGTTCGGCCTGTTCCTCAGATGTGGGGGAACGTACTTGCTTGGAGCCGAAGTGGGCTGCGAAACGCCCTGCAAGTCCAGACCAGCAAACTAAAAAAGAGAAAATGTCGCATGGTATTACAAACGTTTGACGAGGACTAGTGGTCGGATATTGGAGGTAAAACAATATCCTGTTACATCACATAGTGGTAACGTAGACATTGAATGCGCGCACGTATTTTTTTTTTTTAACCTAGTTGACAAGTACGAGTGTCGGACGTAATCGTATTTTCTCACCTGCTGTTCTAGACCTGATCCATTTTGATTGGGTACATTACTCATATTATAGTTAATCGGAGACAATGAATGCGTTGCTGCACTTGCGAGAGTGTGTGTGAAATTAACAAAATGAACGTAGTGAAATCAAAATCACAGTAATGAAAAATGTTTTATGACAAATGCCAATAATGGCCGACCAGATTGAAAGGAGACAGACAGCTGATAACCTTGAATGCGACGTAACCGGCCGAGCGGTTTTAACCGGAGCGTATTTTCGTTTTTCGCGTAATTTCGGTCCGTATTAATTGCTTTTTGCATGAAAATAGTTATTTGAGATTTAGATGAATTTTCGTACATAACGTAATAATTTTTTCTCCCAAAAATTGCCCAAAATGTATCGAATTTTTTTGGGTGAAAACGCGTGGCCGCTATTGGCTGCACTGTGTCCGCGAGGTACGCATCGTCGTGTGCGTCCGCACTGATTACAATGTTATTTGATTTCACTGTTCTTTTTTTTGTGTGAGCAGTTTTTTGGTCCGTACTCGTCAATAAAACGTGAGTACAAAATTTTATCCAAATTTATCGAAGCGATCTTATTAGTGGTTACGCTCACGTTCTCCTTTCTGTTCGAGTTTTTCGAACGGTCAAAATATATTAGTTTTTGCGATGTTTACTGGTCATTACCGGTCTTGTCGTCGTGTTCGAAAGTGGGTTTATTTAGGTTGATAATTCACAATACGATTAACCATTCGATTAAAACTTGCCAGTCTCTTTAATTTTCTTTCAGAATAATATTTTGTAACGAATTCATGGGATTTCGAATTCGTGATGACGTTTGTGTAATTTTTATTTTTGTCGCTTAGGCTGTCCCCTTGAATCATACTTGTTCCGTTTTATCAAAAAACTCTTTCTAACGTTGTTACTTTTTCAATTGCAGGTATTAAAATGGGTAGGGTTATTCGTGCTCAGAGGAAAGGTGCGGGGAGCGTTTTCCGTTCCCACACAAAACACCGTAAAGGCGCCCCGAAACTCAGAAATTTGGACTACTCGGAAAAATATGGTTACATAAAAGGAGTTGTCAAGGTAAATATATGATACCTTTGGTATGAATGTATTTTAATTATTTAACAAGCTAATATTTGTGTTTATTAAGAAAGCCAGCTTTATTTTATTCGAATACATCAAAATATAAGTTAACTATAATTATATCAATTTTTTTTACTCGTTGAAATGTTTATTTATGTACAACGTGTCTTTTAAAATTGCATCTAATATTCATTTTTACTTCTGTCAATCATACAATTATTAATTTTTTTTATTTAAGTAATTTTGGTGTAATGTTCTGCAATTTGATATTTGATTTCTGTATACTTAATGGTTTTGCAAAATTTATATATTAATATTTTTTATATTTTTTATGGCTGAATCATTACATGTATGGTTTCCAATAGTTTTAAATTAAATTTAACATTTTGTAGGACATTATTCATGATCCCGGTCGTGGAGCTCCTTTAGCTGTTGTTCACTTCAGAGACCCATACAAATATAAGACTAGGAAAGAATTATTCATTGCACCCGAAGGTGTATACACAGGCCAATTTTTGTACTGTGGAAAGAAAGGTACAGAATTACGTTATATAGGAATAACATTTATAATATTTACAATATTATTGTTTTCAGCTAAACTAAACATTGGTAATGTTATGCCTATTGGTGTGATGCCTGAAGGTACCATTATCTGTAATTTGGAAGAAAAAACTGGTGATCGTGGTCGTTTAGCTCGTGCTTCTGGTAATTATGCTACCGTTGTTGCCCATAATCCTGACTCGAAAAGGACCAGAGTTAAGTTACCGTCAGGTGCCAAAAAAGTTATTCCATCCAACAACCGTGCCATGATTGGTTAGTACTATTGAAATTGAATAATTCTATATCCCATTACTACAAATATTGTTAATTATTGACAAACTGGCTGTTTTACTACCATACCCACCATTCAACAGTATCAACATTTTTTTTTTTATGTCAGTGATTGACTATAAGTTGGCATAACATTTTATTAATTCTGTGATGTTTAAGACATTTGAAACCTGATAATTTTCAATGAAGTAATAATAAATCTGAGATATTTTTTGTAATGCCATATATGGTTATGTTAAGATATAATACATTTTATTTTCCATTGAATCCATGATGAAAATAATAAGACATTTGAAACCTGATTATTTTAGTGAAGTCATATTGTAACTGAGATTCAATTGATTATGTTTTGTTGGATGCAAATGATTTATTAGTATTTCATAAGCAAACACAAAAAAAAACTTAAGATAAATATGAATTGTATTTTAAAGGTTTGGTTTCTGGTGGTGGACGTATTGACAAGCCTATGTTGAAGGCTGGACGTGCATACCACAAATACAAGGCCAAGCGTAATTGTTGGCCTAAAGTTCGTGGTGTTGCTATGAACCCCGTTGAACATCCTCACGGTGGTGGTAACCATCAACATATTGGTAAAGCGTCAACGGTCAAGAGGGGAACCAGTGCCGGAAGAAAGGTGATTTACTTAATTTTGATTTAAGCCATCAGAGTGCAATATTAATTTTTCTTCAATTTTTTTTGGTTTTGTTTAGGTCGGTCTCATTGCTGCCAGAAGAACTGGTAGGATTCGTGGAGGTAAAGTGGTCACCAAGAAGGGAGATGATTAATCTGTTTATTGTCATGTTTGTATTTAATTTTACAAATAAAAAAAAACAAAACCATATCTATAAATATTGTTTTCATTATAATTTATGTAAAAGGTTTCAGAGTTGAACTTGAGATTTGACTTTAATCAACTATATTAAAAAAGAAAAAAATCAAATCTTGGTGGACTGAACTTTTTTCTTTACACAGCTGTGTATAATAAATGTTTATATTCAGGATAATATTTATAAAATTGTTTTACTTTATTATTGATAATAATTTGTGATCTGATTTCCCAAATTTGTTTCATGTACGTTTTTCGTACATAGTTTATTAGGTATTAAGTCAGTAAACCTATCTTGTAGTGTTGAATTATGGAAAAGTCTTACAAGAACCAACAGAAGTTGTAAGCGTGACTTAAAGGGGTTTGTACGAAGTAGAAAAAAAGTTTGTGATGTTCCTTCAAGATCTTCAAAAATTAATTTTAGGTTTTCAATCAACTCGAAGAATTTAGTTTTTTACAACCAACATTTCTGATTCAAGAATTACAGTGTCCGACTTCAAACAATTCATAAAACATGTAAATTACAATAATAGGTATCCACGAAATAATATTGAAATGTTTGTTTAAAGATATTGTTTGTGACGGTTAAAGAATATTGTACTTATGGACAAAGTCCGGTTTCGTCAAACTTTCTACGGTGGCTTTTAAATTGATGAAAATGTGTTGATAACATGAAAACCTACTACTTTATCTTCTAACGGTCGTTAATTATTTCGTTTGCTGTAAAGAATGTTTAAAGATTCAGATTCATCTAGACTAGAAATTATGAATTAATTGGTTTTGACGTTGCAAGCGTAAATTCAACTCATTCAAGTGCAATGTAATATCTGTGAGATAAGTAAAATCATTTTTTCCATTCTGAATCATTAAGTTGTTCAATTATTTTTCCTTTACTTGCAGCAAATTATATTAATAATATATTATATTATATATAAAATGTGGTCGCGGGTTGAAGACCCCTGATCTAGAGGTTGATGTGAGACAATTCGCAAAACGAATAGGTTCACTTTTTTTCTCGGCCAGTGCAGCACCGGATCCAACTTGAAAAACATAACTATTAGATTGTTGATGTATTTTTACCGACAAAATTAAGTGCATTTACGCATTTGATCTCCAGATGATGGTAATTCCCCCCTACCACTACCACACAGAATATCAATGATTTTACACGCGAGCCGTGTTCTTATCAAAATCGGTCGTCGACGGCAACGCGACAGCGATTGGACTGCAGTTTTAGTCTAAAAAACTGAAATGCAACTGATACATATAATGTCTTCATTCGATGAGGATATACTTGTAGCATTCTTCATGTAGTTCAGATATGAGAATCGTATTATTCACACTATCAAAAGAATTAGACCAAGAACCAGTCAAATTTCATGGTTTTAAAAATTTACTTACTAGAATCATGTGTGTTTTTTTTCTTATCGAAAATATCATTCTACGTTTTTTCTTTTATATCTTGTATCGTGTATGAATAGACGATGCGTACAGACACGCGCGGCTTTCTATAAGTTGTACAAAAGTCACGTTTTTTCTTGTTCGTTTACCATTTTAAATCAATCAATAATACCAATACGATGGTTGATACCTAATTAAAACAAAATAATCACAAAAACCGCAAGCAACCAGTATGAAGGGCCGACAGTATATCGAGATGTTTTAGTCTTGTTGCCTTCGGTAAAGTGAACGGCTCAGTTAGTGTCTACTTTTGTGCGCGACCGGCAGACGGGCATCGTACGTGACTAATGTGCCGAATTCGAAAGTCGGGAGGGAAACGATTGGGATTCCCGCGGTCGGTTCGTCTGCCGAGTGTGTCGATCGGTGCGCGACGCGACGGCCGGAGTTGTTAAAGTCGAGATACGAGCGCGTCGGTACTTTCGGGGGTACGGTCGACTTTAGTCGCGATTCGCAATACGATTTCGATTTTCACGTCGCTCGGAAACGCCCGGTTTCGTGGACGACGGCGGGATGATGTCAAAAACCTCTTTGTTTCCGCGTGAGTTGTCCACGGTTTTCGTGTCGTTTTGTCATTCTCTCGGAGAAAAGTCATGGCAATTCGGGGGGAAAACGGTATACGCGTGTAGCTTTTTTGTTCTTTTGTTTTTTTGTTTTACGCCCGTCCACCGGTAGGACGGGCAGCGCGATTATGTTTCGGACGCTCAAGACCGAACACCTGAAACATCGTAACCATTATTTACACGTGATTCGTGCCGACGAACGGTTTTTGTTGTATTTGGATCGACGGCGACGCGTTTACGGTTAGGTTAGTGCCGCCGTCGGTGTTCAACATTTGTCGTACATTTGTTCGTCTCTTCGCAACGCTATTATTAACGACGAAAACAAAAAAACCGATTACGTCCACACGTGCGATGTGTAAACTCGGCGACGCACGGTTTCGAACATCTCTGTGTCAGGTTATCAATCGAGTCAATGTACAGTCGATCTCGTTGATTTCTAATGTGCGCGCGTGTGTTGGACTAACAAATGCGTAACACCCGGAACATATTTCATCTTCCAAGACATAAGATGACTCGGTCTCGGAACAATCCTCTATCTCTATTCGAGTTTTCTTTTGATGAATACAACGATTTTTTCCTCCAAGTGCGTTTTCTTTGTTTTTCTTTGTAGTGAATCCCGTCGACAGAGTAACTGCTACCCGACGTCAAAACCATGACAACGGTACACCATTGCGGGTCTGACGTGCGCGATTCGTGTCCCCGCGTGTTTGTGCCGTTTTATCGATACACTTAGTGTCAACACACGGTGCGGACGCCGAATTGTCGGAAACAACGTCGTTTTTTTGTGTCCTTTCTCTCCGGAGTCCGCTCCGTTGGTTTCGGTAAAACGTCGTATCGACCGGAACGCCGTCTCTTCGAACGTCACTCGGTATGGACTTCAACGATTTGAAAAGACTGAGTGAAATGCTCGCGCCGCGGAAACATTCATCATCGGACAGTGAAGACGATCTGCCGGGGTCGACACCGGCGCAACGTTGTAAGTGCAATCGCCAAATCGAGTTAATATCGCGTAAAATACGATACGACGGGCGTCCGTGACCGACGCGTTGTGTATTGTTGCGAGCGGTTCCCGTAGAAATCGACGTTTCAATAACCCAAAGCGCTTTGTGTGCGAATATACGAACGAACCGACGGCGTGGCGAAAACGTCCGTTGTCATTTGTATCGGCGGCCGTATTTCGAATTATCTTTCCGACACGATTTCGACAACAGACTGTCTTAAGAAAAACTTTAGTTGCGTGTGGTATACGTTTATTTGTTCGGACATATAGTTGTACATTGTGACGCGATGTACGTATACGCAAACACGATGTATACGCAATGACACAACAATTGCTCGTAGTCTGTAGACCAACGGGGCGCAACCTTTTTTTTCTTTTATCCACGACCGCCAAATTCATTTATTTAGACGATCCACCGAAATCATACGTACATATATATACATAAAATCGTCAGTTTTATGCGATTTGAGTTTTTGTACATTTAATAATTCATCCAGAATATAAATATAAACAAACAACGCATTTTAGACGATGTTCACCTTCCTTTGCAACAACGAGAGTAAGTCAAAATTTTAATTATTATCTTGACGGTTCTTCTAATCGGCTTTTTGATCATTCTCGACCGATTTTCACATCCGACGGTTATTTTCTAACGGCTTACGAACTTATGGTTTCGATAACACTGTTTATCACCAACACTAGATTTTTTATCGATAAATAAAGAAAGAATATCGAGTAACCTAAACGTACGCGACAATTATTTATAAATTATTTCCACTAATAATATCGGTTGGGTTCTCAATGGAAATAACTGATGAAATTCATTTCGACAATAACCCATATAATTTGCGGAACGAAAAGATTAAGCCGGCCAATAAAGATTTAATAAAATTTGTCGTCAAGGGAACATTGAGATTAAGACATGCCACGAATTACGGTCATCGTCTGTACGAGGCCGTTTTATTTTTTCATTTGGTGTTGAATTGTTAGTGACGACCACCAATTAAGATTTCACGAGTCCCTGAAGGATTGTTAGGTTGAAACCTAACCTAACCCCGCTGGTTGCGCACTATTGTTCTGGATAATATGTTTTTTAATTATATAGAACAAAAAAAAGGTACGATTCGTATTCGTATATTTTCATTTCGAAATTTTCGTACGTTTTACGTGTTCGGAGTGAAACGTTTAACGGAAATAGAGCATTCCAACCACAACGTTCGCACGAGACAACATGTGTGAATATTTATTCAGTTTTTCTTTTTACGAATACGTTTTTGGACTCGAGATCGAACCAAAAATCCGTGTCTTGCGAAAACTGACAACAGGCGAGTGAACAAATCGGACGTTCCGTGTAGAGACGGACAGCGAGAATAAAAAACAAAAAATAAAAAATATAAACGTAGGCAATGTCGTCGTTAACAGGACGAAGAAAAACGACCTAGTGCGTTTATCTAGAAAGGTTACGTGTCCAATCTGTACACAATCTGCAAATGTCTCGTTGTCGAAATAAAAGACGTCGACCGAACAACGAACTCGCTGTACACACCCAGTGCCAGATTTAGACATGTGAAGGGGGCCCCGTTTTCAGTTACTCATGTTAGTACATTACAAGTGCGTTTGATGTATTGTGTATCTATTATATTATATTATATAATTTTACTTCAAAATAATATTTTATTCAAAAGTAAGGTCGAACAAATTTTATTATGTTGAATAATCAACTAAAAGTATAATTAATTATGCTCCAATTATATTAAATAATATTTAATTTATCTAAAAATTACAATTAATATATACATACTGTACTTAAATAGTGTAATTTATTATAATCATGTTGATACTCATCTAGATTTCGTCACCATACATTTTTTAACTTTATACCAGTAATGTTTTGATTCGAATATCGTGATTTTAATCCGTATTAAAAATGATAAATTTTGATGTAATGTGTTCTAAATTGGGTTGCGGAAAAGAATGTTATTATGCGGAGACCTCCGTTTTTACGATAATTATTGTTTATAAATTATAAACAGGTTGGTCGAATGTCGGAAAAGACACGAAAATCGTGACCAAAGAATCAACGAAAGATGACCGAAACGATGGGAAAATCGTAGCGTTACAAACGGATGAAGAAAAAATGAAGAGTATATGGAAAGCGGAAGAAGTAGTCGTTGTTCCGGAAGCACTAGATGTCGTTGCGGATGCGAGAGTCAGACCCGAGTACGATGTTAAGTATAAGCAGTACGTCGGCGTCGAGGATACGTTCCTACAAGTAAACACAATAATTATTAGGCAAAATGTTTGTGACTACCGAATGCGTATTTATTTGACATAAACTTATTTTGTAATCTCAGAAATGTCTACTATTTCGCGATAATATTCAATTAAAATGTCTCGTTCTCATTAGATATTGCTGTAATGCTATAAGTGTCTTAACGAGTTAATTCGCTAAGTGATATAAATTCTTTGTAAAAAAAAAAAATTTATATAATATATAAAATCGGTTGATCATTCTGCGGTTATTCGATAGACGTTAAAAGTATTGTTTACTCATTCGGCTGATTATTAATTGTATTTACTCGTATTGTTATCAATGACAATCGATTTCTTTGTTATTCCAATTAAATCTAAATGTCATTTAAACGTCTTTATGGTACTTATCCTTGAGCGGCAATTCAAATTATTATATGTCCAATATGAATAAAAATGGTTTTATATGTTCGAATGATGTAATCTGTGTCGTTTTTTTTTTGCGATTCTGACAAATATCAAATCCAATTAGCACCATGTTATATGTTTACTTTAATTTTTGGTATCTTCATTGGTGTGTCTAATTTGAAGAGCGATAGGAGACTTAAAGAAGGAAAATGGATTTGAAAAGGGAATAACAGAACATGAAAGTTAGAAACAAAATAAAAGGACGTTCAATTTTATCGATGTTGAAAAGAAACAATGAGCTGTGCCTACGGTCAGACAGAGTATTGAGAAAGAAAAAGAGAGAGAGAGAGCGAGTAAGCGACGAATGGGAGTGTAATCGTGCAGGAGATATGGAATTATATGGTTTAAAACGGGACGGACATACATTATGTCACATAAGTAATGGTTATTGTTATATTGTTTTTGTGTTGAACTAGTCGTGTATACAAGTATACGCAAAGTCGGAAAACGTTGACAATCACTTCCGTGTTTTTTTTGTTTTTGTTTTTTTTTTTGTAGATGGGCCCCAAGACGCCGTTGACTTCTAGCTGTGAGGCGATGGTGATCAACGTGAAAATGCCGGGCGACCGTATGTCGGACGTTTGTACAGACGTGACGGAGGAAGCGGTGGAAGTGCGAAGCACCAAGTACAGGCTGCACGTGCCGTTCCCGCACGACGTACACAAACAGATGTCGAAAGCCACGTGGAATTCGTCGACCAGCACGCTCACCGTCACCGTGTTCCTGAAACGCGAATTCGACGCTCTCAACTTCTGACGCGTTTTAGTCTATACGTGTAATTGTATTTGGCGAGTTCAAGTACACAAAAGTAATTTATCTTTGCAGAAAAACTACACTTTTATCAATTCAACCCGATGCGTGACGGGCGGTGATTTAAAACAAATACCTTTTTATTTGATCGATAACGCGTCCAGTGATGAATAATATTTCACGGTAACGGTGTGATCTACCGACATCCTTTTCTTTACGCACATCGTGAAGAATTTCTTTTTCTATTCCTTTCTGGCGATTTCGCGCGTTTTCACGTCCATCATACGTTTCGCTGTAGTCCATGATTCTCGCGCAAACCCAATTGTTTTGGTCATCGTTATGTAATACCTGTTTGTTTTGTAAACGATCTAATAGCATACGCAATTTTATCACAAATTATGTGCTGTAAAACACTCGAGACGATAATTTCGAAAATATATGAAATAATAATGTACGTACCGAACAATTCGAGTTTTGAAAAGTATTCTGAATATTCGAGAAAAGAATTTTATTCGAACAAATATTACAATTGTTTTTCCAAAAAAATAAAAAAATTGCCCAACATGAAAAACGTATTGGAAACACAATATTATATACACGTACGATATTACGCAGCACTCGTCCAAATAGTTTACCGCCAGACTGGGACGTATAAAACGTGCGCGTTGTTGTGTTTTATTGTACTGCTGCACGTTGTGTGTACGTGTATTATATTTACGTCGTCGTTGACGGTTAAACCTTTAAACACGCGCTTATAAAATTGAATTAGAGCGATCGCCATTTAGATTAATATAACATTCTCTCAAATCATATTGACCGTGTTACCGCACACACACACACACACACACACATACGTGTATAAATGTATAGATATTATTAGGCGAGACGTGTGTGTGTATTAGTTTAATATTTCCTCGCACCGATAAAACCCATTGTCTGCCGCTGTTTTTGCTTCGCAGAAATTCTGTGTACGTTTCTAATTATTACCGTGAACAACAATAATAATGATAATACGCGTTCCGATGTCACAGCGATAAACGTGATTATTAATTAAACAGAAGACCCAGGATTTTTTTTTACGACTCGGAAAACTCGCTTTTCATTTTCGGTACTGTGTGATACAATACGATAATGCGTCAACACGAGGGATCGTACGCCGCTGCTGAAACGGTGTTGTGTTCGAATATCGGCTGTCGTACAAACGTTTGTTGGCGTTTTTCAAATACAACCGTTTACATTGTATAAAAATAAATGTTATTAAAATTCGATCCAAGGACATAGAATTTCGCGGTTTTGGTAGCCAAATTCCTTAAAAAAAAATATCGAATTCGTCTCCTAATCCTTTAACGGCGTTCGTGTCGAAACGGAAACGGTACAGAGAGCTCTTAACTA
This sequence comes from Schlechtendalia chinensis, assembly GCA_019022885.1. Classification (NCBI taxonomy): domain Eukaryota; kingdom Metazoa; phylum Arthropoda; class Insecta; order Hemiptera; family Aphididae; genus Schlechtendalia; species Schlechtendalia chinensis. The sequence goes on along the minus strand of CM032348.1, from coordinate 11,348,040 downwards.
ACCGTCGGGAGTCCCGTCAACGTGTATTTTTTTTTATACATTATCGTGTACGTTTATTATACAAATTGATTATTTTTCTAACAAATTAACAAATTAACGGTGAAAGGTAACGGGTGGGCTGTGGGTGTTGCGGGAATGGGATCGATTGAGTTACTCGGACGGAGATCTTGGAGTTTTATTTTGAATTCGAAACCCATGAAAAATATGGGTATTATTTATTATTATTATTATTATTATTATTATTAATTATGCAGAAAATTATTGTTTCAAATAATTTTATTGTAATGGTGGAAATAATTTTAAAAGTTATATTATTTTCCTGAGAAACTTAAAAACGAAATGCGTACATTATTGCGTTTATATAATATAATAACGCCACGTTTGAAAAATGCTTTGAAAATTATTTGTATACAAATAGATTTTATGTTTTTTGCGTAGTAGTTATTTTCTTTAATCATAAAAACATTATTTAATTTCTAGACATTTATATCACGAAAACGTATATACATATTATGAGGGCGGGGATAAAGTTTTGATTTGATTTCAACGTAATTGTATTTAGAAACTATAATATATTTCGATTCTGTGCGCGGACAGTATGAAAAAAATCCAATATTTTTTATTTTTAAACGAAATTAATTATAAATATTAATTATATATATATATATATATATATATATATACGATATTGTATGGTGCTCGGAAAGAGCGTGACCGCGACCGGTGCCGTCGGCGTCGAATCGGGAAAAAACAAAAATTAATTAAAAAATCGGATGACGCGACGCGCGCGCAGATGGTCGTTATCAAAAAGAAATTACATTTCACACTTGATATCATTTTGCGACGTAATTAAAAACGAGCAGCGCGCGTCCGTTTTTAACACGTTATTGACGGAAACGTATGCCTCGTGTCGTCTTCAGGTCGTCTCTGTCGTCTGCCGTTGGTCACCGCGAAGAAAAGCGACTTGCAGACGAGGAAGAACACGGTGTAATAAACTAAATTTTAATAATTTAATAACGTCGGGAATAAAATATTGTGATAATCGTTGTTTGTTTTTCGTCTCTTAATCTTTTTTTGTACATGGGAAATCGAGACGAACGCAACGACTCTTGTTCCATTCGATATTATCGAGTTTGACGACGGACGACCGTCATTAGTGCCGCGCTGTAATGAACACGATCTCTAAACCACGAGTGAAAATCCGACCGGAAAATTCATTCCGATCGGTTTTTAAATCAAGACGACCGTTTTTAGAACGATTCTGGCGTATAAAACGTTTGATTAGGAGGTTACGTCGTTAGTTGTCGAACGGAGTTTATTTAAATTCAAATGTTTTTCAAATAAATCGGTGTCTGTTTCGTAGTAGCGGCCATCTATACATACGCCAAGGGAAAGCAATCGGGGACACCAGCGATATTTATTTATTAGATTTATTTTGCTGGCGTTTTCTCATTGCCCGTAGATAACCACTAATGAAATAAATTGACATAAATAAACGATTGTAGACAATCGACAATTTACGTTTAATGAAAACGTATAACCAAAACTTTTTTGTTTAAAATAGTGTAATATAAAATGGCTATTTTGGATTTTACAAAAATAATTTTAAATTAAATAAAAAAGTTGTAAAAAAATAAAAAATCTCATATACAATAATTAAGTTTTATAATAGTTATAATAAACAGTATATAAAAGATTAAAAATATGGAATAAAGTTATGTGTTAGATGTCTACGGGACACTCTGTGTATATAAATAGATGAACTCGTACGTTCATAATCGTAAAACTCAGAGACCACCTGACCAGTTCCGATGAATTTTTCACAGCAATGTTCTCTCGAGTGTTACGGGCTAACTTCGCAATCGAAAATGACGTTTTTCGCGATCACTTACCGAGGTCCACGACAACTATCCGTGACGAACAAATATTCCCCAAATAAATAAAATCTCGTTCAGATTATCGGGTAATCGTAATATACACGTTATGCTCGTACATCGGACGGAGAACGTTTTAATTTCACAATATTGAACGTATTTTTTATCTGTTTAACGAATAATTGTGATGTATACATTGTATGATGTAAGATTCGATGCGAACAATAGTAATAGAAAAGAATAAAATTCGACATGTCCGGAGAATAATCGCTCATTCGTGAAACGAAATTTGTCGACATCTTTGTTTTATACAATAGATTATACACACTGAAACGTCAAAACCCGCGACCATACCATTTCGTTCGAATTAAATCGCATATAATATACGTAGTTATGTATTACAGTCGTTGTGTGTACGGCAAGTTTTAATTGCACGAATAGTGTTATTGAAAGTGATTGCGCGTAATGCGTTTAGCGACAAGAAGTGGAAGAAGAAGGGAATGAAAATCAGTTAATCAACTCTAACCGCGCGACGACGAAGTTCAGACTTTTTTGACAGTTTTGCTCGTCCCCGATACGCGATAATTATTGTTTTGCGACACTGAACACGTTTCGAAATATAATATGATTTACTATCGTTATTGTATTATGTCGTTATCGGTCTCACAAGTGATGTTACGAATACGGTATGACGGCGGAACACGAGGTTTTTCTCTCGTCACTCGCCCGACTGAAATAATTGGCCCGAGAACGAAAACCGACGAGGTTTTACACAATTAAATATATAGAGTAGAGATATATGTAATTGTAGGCCATAGTTCAATAAAATAAACGTATTCTTTTACATTTTTCGGGATTTCATTTATGTGCGGTATATCGCGTATCGTTTGTAATAATAATATTCTTAGTGAAAGTCGAAAAATAGGAAGGGGTCCATATTTGTCCTATCGTGGAGGACCATTTTTTTTTTTAATGAACTCGATGTTAATTTAAATGTTTCTTATTTATAGTTTTGATATTGAAAATGTTGAAAAATTTCTTTCGAAACTTAATTTAGAATACACAATATTTGTATCACTTTTTGGTTAGACAGTAAACGACGGACAAAGACAGTATTTTCAAATTTGCACCAAACTGGTAAAAATCCCTGTAATATCTGTAACGTTTCTAGTGTGACCGCGTTTTTTCTAAACTACTCGTCGTGATTTCTGTACTTAGGAGAACGTTTTTTTTGGTCCGTTACTGTCGAATACAACAATTATTAGTCTCGGCCATTTGACGTTGACGAATTCTCCTACAAATAATCCTTAGAAATAATATTATAAAATGTTTACTATTGTTTTTTATTTTAGGAGTGGGACGATTAGAGAGCAAATGTTTTATTGTATTGCATTTCTTGTTGATGAAATCTGGACACGCCTATAGGATTCGTTAATATTTTATAAATACGGTACATTATTAAACTTGTATAATAATAATATAATAATAATAATAATAATAATAATAATAATAATAATGCTGATAATGTTTTCGATCGGTTACCCGCGGTAACGTCGTCTATTACAATTATTGTAATGGTTACGGTGTGCGTTAGCGGCGGTCCACATGAATTATTAAAGGACGCTTTGACGTTTCCATATATATAATCGTGCGAAAGGGCACATAATATTGTTTGTGTGTGTGTGTGTGTGTGTGTGTGTGTGTGTATGACAGTAGAATATTAGCGTGTTGACACAGTCCCGCGGGCTGTAAGGGTTTTTTTTTTGTTTTTCGTAATTCAAGTTTCATTTGAAGTGCCTGCATCTAACCGAATGCATAATGTATAATACGAAATTGTGTTGGTTCGACGAGTATACACAGCAGTATAAAAAATTAAGTAGCCGCAACCCGAAATTTGCTCGATGCGTGTCGTGTGGATCATCGAATTTTCGTAAAATGAATAATTATTTATTCCGGTAACGTTTACGCTTTTCCTCGTGCGTACACGGCTTACACACACACACACACACACACATATATACATCGTAAAATAAACATGCTGTATCTTGAATTTGAAAATATCATCCGAATCGAGTCGAGTGAATAATCCGTACGATACTGAAATAAACAATATTGAAATCCTGACAATCTCGTTTCCTTTAACGACGATCTCGACAATCTCGATCGGTCCATCGAGATTCATTTATTTCTGTTTGCCGGCCAACAAGATGCTTATTCGTTTAACGATTTCAACGACACGTCAATTTTCGTTAAAACATTCACAATTCGTTCGATATGTCATAAATGAATGTAACGTGTACTCACGTCGAATCGTGTCGTTGAATAGTGCTTACCGTACTGTGCGCTTTGTGAAATTATTCTGAAAAGGCAACGCGAATATAAATGGCTGCTACTCGGTGGTTTTATGTGATCGACCGACCTCACTTCAAGCGAGACGACGGAACGTAAACGATTCAATACATAAATACAACGTACACCGCGTCGTCGTTCAACAACGCGGCCTTTTCGCGCCGTCTAATCACGCAATACGATCTGGTCGTTCCAACTGCGTGCTCCGTGTTCGGCCGGACGCACAACGACGGGTGCATGCATTCACAATATATATTATTCTGAAGGGAGCAATAATTGGTGTTCGCCGTCAGTTGTGTTTTTCGTCAAGTCTGTTCTCGTTCGGCCGGGAATCTGTGTATGCCCGCGTGTCGTGCTAGGCCCGTCCAAGAAGTTCCCCGAATTTTCATGGAATTAGCCAATAAGTTGTCGGGTGACTTATCGCCCTCGAACTATTCTCCTGCTCGGTCTGTATTCCAGTTGTCCCGATCAAGTCTCATCGAACGATTTTTTTTTTTATTGTTGCATATTACACAATTTTGTAACGCACAGAAACGGGTTTTCGAACGATATGGTCTATCGTCGACATGGAATTAAAAATAATAAAATAAATATCAAAAACATTCGTCAGCCGAGTTATTCATGCTCGTTCGTTCGAACTTCAGCTGGACTTTTACCGCAGTCCGTGACTTATCCGGGGATCGAGAATGAAAACAAATTATAATTCGGGTCTACTTTTCAGTTTAAATACGGAGATATTTCAACTCGAATCTTCAGTAGTAGTTATTTTGCTGTATCAAAAAAAAAAAAAAAACGTATATTTCTATAGGATTTTAAAACGGATCACGCGATATAGTGAACTATGAAACGTAAGTTTTGTACGCTATTAATTATTCTAAAAACGTATCAACACGAAAATAAATTCATTTTTCTTTTTTAAATAAATAAATTTATCGTCGATGAACGCGCGAGAGTATTATGAGTATAATTAAAAGTTATAAGAAGTGTACGTTTCTATAATTATTATTGATGACTGTAATGTTTTTCGTGTGGGTTGATATTACAATTTTATGGTATGATTTATTAATTTAGACGGCGAATACGGTTTGAAATACCAAATACGACGTCATAATATTTATATAAGCTGTTTTTTTAACGTTGTCGGTTTTGTTTTTAACGAGTTTCTGACTTCTTAATTATTAAACAGTAATGTACCGTTAACGAATACCGCAGTTCAGACATTTTCAATATTTCAAATGCATTTAATACAATATTTTGGCCGTTTTGAAAACCCATCCATTAACCGCGAATAAAATAGAGTCAATTCACATTTTGTAAGTGAATCCTAATCCGATGATTGCAGAAACGACATAAGTCACATTTTTAAGTCAATAATAAACATATAAGTACATTATATTATTTTTACATACTTATATATAATCACTGTATAATACGTCTCAATAAATATTCATTCATAGTTAATTCTTTTTCAAAATTATTTATATTATACAGTTTTTATCAATCGTTCAAAATTGTATAATAATTGACTCGTATCGTTTCTGCGATCGTCGATTCAAGTAGTCTTATTTATATCATAGTTATTCATGTTCGTAATCGTTTAATAATTTTGAAATTTTTAATTGGGTTTTTCTTATTTCGTTCGTTATTTATATACGCATAATATTTTATCCATGTTTAATTTTTTATGGATTCTTTTCTGTAAAAATAATCAAAAACCTTCATGGAACATGAATATTTTAATTATTGAGTAACGAGTGTATAAGATCGATGTAAGAAAGACGATATACAATTAACATCTCTTAAGATTATAAAACTATACCATATAGGACTTTGAACAAATGTATAATAGTTATAATAGTTATTTTCACTATTTTATCACTGTTTATGTTTAGTTTACATTAGCGCTATATACTCAATAATTCTAAAATTACGTTCTTGCTTTACTATAAAACGGTAAAAAGTTATTTGCTAAAAAATAAACCAGTTTCTTATAATAATATTTTATATTTCGTCTTTATCCTAAATTTTATTCTTTTAATTTAAAAATATCTACGCGTTCATTCAGTAATGTCATTAGACATTAATTGCATTTTTTTGTATTAATAAAATTAATTTTTATTTTAACGAGATTTAATTTTGGCATAATTAATTATTGTTTAGTTTTATGATTGTATATAATCGCATAATGATGAATACTATTTTTTCATAACGAAATACTCATAAAAGAATTTAGGTAATGTGTAAAGAATTGTGAACTCATTCATTCTTCTCGTGAATATTTATATTTGCTCAATTAATATGTATGGATATTTTTTATAATGCATTGTTTATTTCAATTTATTTATATTATTTAGTTTTAGATCAACTTTTTGAATACATATTTAAATAATAAAATGTTTGTATAGTTTTATTAATTCATTTTTAAATAATTATAGTATACATTATATTATTATCTCTCTATTAAAACAATTTATACGAGTGTAAACTCCGTAATATTTGAAAAACGTCTATGTTAAGTTTTTTTGGTCGTTTGACGATGTGCTTATATTCATAAACTTAAACAAATGTGAAAAATTTTAAATTTATAATAAAAACTTCAAATGCATGTTCAATTTTTTTTTTGATTCTTTGGAAATTTAAGTACTTTCAAAATTTTCAAGAGATATTTACTGTTTACACGTATTTAATGTAAACTTATGATGAATACATAATACGTCTTGCAAGTATTTTTTGAAATTATTGAAAATGTAAATTATCACTTTGATAAAAATTTATAAATCTGCATATATTTGTACGTACTCGTACTTATCTTTTAAATTTATACGTTATGATCATTTAAATGTACTGTACAAAGTAATAATTATTATACGCATAATAAATTATCGTTGTAGGAGGAAAAAAATGAATTCAGTGTAAACGACATGAATATTAAAATTCTAGTAAGAATTCTAAATTAACATTTTAAACGTGACCGCATCAACTGAGCTAAATATTACAATTTTTCGATCGAAAATATATTTGAATGTTTAAAAATACCACGTTATACTGTCTATAGATATTATTTATTAATGTTTCTTTTGTTAAATAATCGGTCTGTTATTGTGATGTCTAATGGGAACCATTAAAGAAAAAAAAATAAACCACTACGATTTATTATTTACAGAATTCTCACTCAGAAGATACTATTGATGTTTCATTATGCTTAATGGTTAGTGCTTATAGCACATAATGTACTAAGGTATGTATAATGAAAACTACTCTACTGTGCAACGGTAAAAATATTACGGTCGATTGGGAAACGCTATAACGACTATTTGATGTTGATTGGTATTCTTCGAGTAATGTGTGTCGATGGACATTATAATGGCAAAATACGAATGCTAATAATTGTATCGTCGTGTTATGGTTGTATAAACTTAAAAATATAGAACAAAAGGTGACTAGAAATTTAGATTGATGAGACATTATTATGTCTGAAATACATCCGCCAAAACGGAACGTTCCGTTTTCCACCAAATTAAACTGTGTTCTCTTTCGACCGTAATAAAATTAATTTTTATACTTCGGGCTTAGGTCAAATAATAATTTAGAAATAACCGAAAGTATTCAACTACTTCGCGTGTTTGACACTAATCACTCGATAAATCGAATGTTAACTCTGATTTGTTGTAAAAAACCATCTCGGATAAATGACAGGGAAAATATGGAAACGAAAGGTATAATCAGGTATATATAATAAGGTATATATTCAGAGCGATTGAGATGAAATATGCATTTTTTAGTATGATTTATATCAATTGGTCTAAACGTGATTTTTTTATTATTAGGTATTATTATAATCATTGTGACGGAAAAGGAAAACAGTGATAAAAGCTTGCGTTAATTATGTATAATGTTGTACACTGTTGGTGGCAGGAGATTTTTTCATACCTAGTCGGTTCAATTTTAATTGCTCTAGATCGTTTTCTAGAAAATAGCGCTTTTTTATAGTTTCAAGGGGTGGAAAATTCTTAAGAATCCGGACTTAAGTCCGGCCTGATAAATATATTATTATTATACTCAATAGAACAGGCAAGTTACTTGCAAAAAGTTTCCAAATACAAGATACATACTACAAACATATTAGGTTAGGTTAGGTTAGGTTAATTCATTACCCTTCTTGTATTGTACGAGATATATTCAAATCTTTGAACGAGATACTGCAAGATTTAAATATATTCATAAAATGTCTCATTATACGAAATTAACAAATGTATCTGTGATACTGTTTATCCTTAAAATGACCTACTAAATTCTATGTTTGCCGCGTACATTATTTATAATGTATACGTATGCAGCGAAAACGTATTAATTTTACTTAATTGTTGGTTTATAAATAATTCTGCCGCGTGGTGAAAAAAAAATATTATTTCTGAAACGACGCAAATAGTTAAAAATAAAAATATGATTGTATTTTCGCCGGTTTCAAATATCAGTAAATTTGTTATTAAACGCAATACATTAAATTTGTACACACATATACACACATTAAATTTCATTTACAACATATAGATTTAATGAAGGAAGTAAAACGTGCGGTTGTCAAAACGTAATGTTCATAATTATATATACCTACCGTTTATATACTTTCGTTTTCATCGTACTATTCTTACCATTTCATTCAATCTTGAATATATATTACATCGAAAATAAAAAGGAACGTGTGTGTGTGTGTATATATATTGAAATGTAAAACTTGTTGTTTGAAATTTAACATATATGCGTTATGTGAATCAATAAAATTTAAATTTATATGAAAATAAAATATAATTTTCAAAGGGTAAAAAAATAATATCGATTTATATTGAATACATGTTTAGTCATTGAACGCTAAAATAATAATCATTTTACCATTTTAATTTCGAATTTTACTTACATATCAAGTTGATAGTTCGCATATATACTACAAACATATATATACAAACGTATTACATTTTGGTTCGGTTTAAAAGTCATTTGAATTTTCAACATTTTGACATCAACATGTGTAAATTCCCATACAAATATATTTTTTGAAGAATATTTAATGCAAACCATAGATTGTTGTTTGAAAATCAAAAGTAAAGTTATCGAAAATAATTAAAATTATGAAAAAATATAAAAATTGAACGTGCAAAAAAAAATTCTAAAACAAAAATATAATAAAAATTTGTTTTTATTTCCCGAGATATAGTTTGGCTCGTGACATAAAAAAAATTACCTTATTGAATTAATAACTTTGTAAATATCAAATGAAGACCGGTATACAGGTTAAAAAAATGTTGAAATATTAGTAAAAATTGCATTTGTTTTAATTTAGCAATTGTATTTTATTATTTTGTGTTTTTATTAGAAATCAGTAAATTGATATTATAAAACACAAACAATACGGCGCATTTTGTAGGCAATTTAGCTACACTCTTGTATTGTTCATTAAACATTTTCTTGGATGAATTAATACTGTTTTTGATTAAAAAAATGTGCAGTTAGTCTTATTATTATTATTTTTATTAATGTTTGTCAACTGTATTAAGCTACAGTCTCAGAGGTATTTGTTTATAAAAAGAGAATTCGAAAAATATTATAACTATAAATAATATTGAAATACTTAAAAATGTTTTTTGTTGTTGTTGTTTTATATTTGCCAAGTCGTAACATATAAATATCGTTGACGTATATTATTCAGTTATTAAATAAACGAAGTCAATGTAGCCAACGAGATTATCATTTAAGAATTTTAGAAAAACTTCTCAACTTCAATTCCTCATTTAGTGTTAAACGTTTAAACACTACTATTTGGCCATCGTTATTTTTGCTATTTTTTGTCTATTTGAAAAATCAATATTCGCGAAGAACAAATATTACAAAAACAATACTTTATATATTAGAACGCGTCGATTCTCATCGATCGTGAAACAATATTTGTTTTCCGAACGTTAGAGCTGGACCAGAAAAAACGGCTGCAACGATTTCGTCATGACTCGTGAGTCTAATTTTTCCTTATTTCAGTCATGTTTATATATATAAACGTATATAAATACGCGGGTTGTTTATAAACCGAATCCGTTAAAAGTCGAACGGAAATGCATAAATCTTTGTTTGCGAAGCGGTTCTCGAAACACGGTTAATTTTCTATTATTACAATAAGAGAATATCTCCACGAAGGACATACACACACATAACACTATTGTCTTTTCTATGAGTATATAATGCTAATACTTTTGAGGATATATATTATATATATATATATATATTGGCGCGCGCGTATAGTCATATACGAGATACGTTATTTTGTGTACACACTTATACTATTTTATAACACGTGTACTAGATATGAAATAAAAAATCTTTATCACTTAACTTTAGCTATTAATAGTGAATTATATACGTTTTTGTTGCGCCATTTTATTAAGATTTATTTTCATGCTATTAATATTATATTCTATTTCGAAGTTACTTTTCGATTTCGTAACGTATGGCTTTTGTTTTAGATTTCAACGAACATTTTTACAATTTATAAATATTTATATATATTTGCGCATACTCGCGTATTACACACATACACACACACATATATATATATATGTCATTTTGTCTACGTTTTAACCGTCACAAATTATTTGGTATTAATGTTCTTTGTATTATATCTAACAAGATATAATCGAACGTATCTTTTACGGGAAGCTATATTGCTTAAAATTATTTTTCAATTTAACGACATCGTAAAAAACGCAAAGAGAAACTATTCTAGAATTCTTATTTTATTTAATTAAATTTTAATTATATTTTGTGTAACGTGTCATGTCGTTTTTCATGAGTTTTTAGGTCATATTGACATTTTTGGTACTTTTTAGTTTTTTTTTAGGTCATACTATCTATATACACATCATACCTCTGTTCATTACACGTATTACCGTCGTTTCCAAGTAATTCGACCTCGACGAAGTAAAATGGTGTATCCGAATATCATCTTCAATTCACCGTGAATTTAAATATCGTAAACGCATATTATGACATTTTATTATTCCCTTTGGACTTGCGTACACGACCAAAAATAATGATAAATATGTTAATTAATTAACGTACGTATCCATATTTTGGTTCTATTTATACGATTTCATGTTGACGATGAGAATACTTATATCGCGTTGTAATACGACCGACCGACAGAGATCACATACACTTTTATTTGTTTAATAATAATCTCAGTTCTCATGTTTAATTCATATTCGGACTATAATTCAGTCATTAAAAAGCAGCTAATCATTTATCATCGCGTTTTATTCGTTATTGTGATTAATAAATTGATTTCATCTTGTCTCGTTCAACAATCTACAAGTGAGCCAATGATATAATGTATTTTAATTAAACAAATATTTTTTTTCTTGAAAATATGAACTTGATTTGTATCTTTAATGTGAATGTTGTAATGTGTATTATTGGTCGTATAAATTGTACAAAGTTATTATTAGTATCATACACATTTTATAAACTTGTCCGTGTTGTTGTCCTATTATAATTCTGACTTTAACCCCATTATAGGTACGAAAGTGCTCATACTAAATTAATTAAAAAAATATGTACATTTTTGTTTTTTAGAAAAGGAATTTCAAAATTTGTGTTTTTTAAATGCATATTAGTATACAGATTATTATCTGACCACTTAGCACATAGGTTCTCAAACTGTTGTACGCATACCAACATTGGTGGAACGCGAAAGGCCACATGGTAGTACATGGAAAACCAACACGACAGCACGGAAAATAAATCGAATTTGTATATTTATTTATTAATGTTTGTGACAATATAGAAAATTTAATATAATTTTATATTGAGTTTTATATTTTGTGTAAATTATTATTTATTAGCATTTTTGTTATTGTTACTCCAAATTACGAAAAAAACGTCGTAATTGTCAACACACGCCCGTGCACGGACGTACGAGTAGATTATTTATATTTACGTCCATCCTCGGCACGCGTTTCACAACGAAACCTTATTTATAAATTTCCACATTTCCACACCAATAGCAACATTGCAATTTCACGATTTTCACTGAAATTTCGTCATTTTTTGTAATTTTGTAATTGTTTGTATAACTTAATAATAGGTCATTTAGAAAGTTAGATTAGGTTAGAGAAAAAAAAATGTCAGGTACCTCTGAATTTTATACTGACAATTTATTTATTTAATTACCGAATTTTCAGAATTCATGTGGAGTTTTTGCTAAAAAATAGCCCGTAACAATCAATTGCATGGATATCAATTTTCGAACTATATATGTAATACGAATATTATCTATGTTATAGTAATGTGGGTATTTGGACAAGAAGTTAATTACTGTAAACTTTCACTCCAAAAAACCTAATGCGTCATCATGCCCCAATATTAATTTGAAAATAAAAAGTATTCTATTAAGGTTGGGTTATTAACAAATTAGTTTTTCCAAAAATTAACTTTATACTTAATAAGTTACTGTTAAAAATACGAGCAAATTGACAAATATATATTTTTTTGTACATCAACTCAGTTGAACGTGTTGAAAAAATATAACTTTAAAATAAAATTGAACTCGCCAGTCTTGTATATTACTACTTGTTTATGTTTCATAAATACTGCGTCAAAAGAGCAGGACCAATCATACACCTCATATTGAACATAATGATAAAACGAACGGGAGCGTATATTGTTATTATATCATGTGCCGCCGACTGTATAATAATATGTGTACTACGTATGTAAAACAGCAGCCTCGACATGAAAACGTATACAATTATGATATTTAAGTAAGTTCGTGTCCGAGCGAAGGCGCGACTTTTGTGACGGTGCGAATTTTTGTTCTCACATCGCCGTAGATGTCAAAATGCGTTGTCGACCGCGTGAATTTTTGATTTTTCCTCGTGGAATGTTCAAAATGTCGAGTTTCTAGACGCGGATGCGAGATGACGACGATCGTAATCATGGTTATGGTATATGTCTAGACGATCTCGCATCTTTTTTTTGTTTTATTTGTCGGTTATAATGGCGCAACCGTGGGAGGGCTTTAGGTCGTCCAAAATTGTTTTCACATAATTTAAATATGGATTGATTACACATTAATGACTTTCGTTGTAGTTTGATTATAATGGGTAAACGAGATTACAATAGTTGTACAATAACCCCGGTTGGTCGAATATATGACCGGTTTATACCGACATGTATTATTTCACCACTTTGCGGTTCTACGTGTACAATTTCATTTCGCAACGTATTTTCGATATTTTTTTTCGAAAAAATGAGCTCTATAGTGCCGTGTGTTGTAACCGGATGAAATAAACATGTTCACACCCGCGACTTACACGTATAATTCAATGTCTGCGAATCATAAATTATCAACTCGTATTCTTTTGTTTCACAATAACGAACGTTTGGTACAGTGGTGCAGTAACAGTGCACGGGAACGAAACTCCCTTGAAATATTCACGTGATTAGAAAATAAAATACATCAACTTTGAGACGTTCAAAGAATTGGCGAAGAGTTGTAGTTGGAGAAGATCCAGCCCAATGTATCTTTTGAATATCCACAGGAAAATTGACAGTAAACAATTTTAATTCGTAATTGTTTTGTATGTATCGAACGATTTTATCATAAATATCAATCGACAAACGAAATTTCGTAGTCGAAGCCCTTTGTCGAATTTCACGATTCACATTTAAACACGAAACGATTTAAAAACGGAATACAAGGACACGACCCAAAAATAAATACGACAGCATAATAATTACAGGTATATTACAGTTTGATAGATAATATTATCCGGCTTTTTTTTTTCAAAGTTTTATGATTTTCTGATAAATATAATTTCACCGTTATAGCACTTCAAACCAATAAAATCACATAAAAAATCACTCGAAAAAAGAAAAATAAATTCCGTTTCGTCAAAACAACACGCAAGTTCACACGCGCACGGTCGCAATGGCGGAATCAGAGGAATGATATATTGAATATGCCCTCCTTGTTCGCCATATCTAACCTTAACATAATCTGGCTCCGAAAAACCGTAAACGGTTATTTTTCTGATTGAACGAATGGTCTGAAAAAACGTCATACCAATTGTTTTCGAGTGGAAGAGAGGATCTCGTAGAAAAATAAAATTGATTTCGCTCGAAAAAACGCGTTTTTCTTCGTCTGAAACTGTCCAAATCGCCTAACGTACGTCCTTGTCCCCGCGGACCGACGCGTTTTCCGGGCGTTTAAAATACGCCAGCACGTTTCGCCTTTTTTTCACGTAGTCGGGTTTTTTACGTCCACTTCCCTCCCCCCCCCTCCCCCCGCTCCCGGTCGTGTGATTCTGGTTCGCGGGCGTTTTGATCGTCGTCGTGTCACCGCCGCCGCCAGCACACTCGTCTGCGCGCCGCAACAAGTCTCCGCCGCGTCTCTCTGGCCGGCGCTCTGGCCGGTGGCGGCGGTGGCGGCGGTGGTGACGGCGACAGCAGCAACAAGTCTCCTCCCTCTCGGTCAGACCGCACAAGTCTTCGCCGCCGAACGGTCGTAGTCACACACACGTTGTCGTCGTCGTCGTCGTCGTCGTTGTCGTCGTCGTCGTCGTCGTTGTCGTCGTACGGTCGTCTCCTGCGTCGGTGTATGCAACCGCGTGTGTACAATACGTACGCGCGCACGCACCGCATAATTCATATAGGTACGTTCATTAACGAATTACATTTATACTAATCATGTTAGGTTAGGCCGGTCGTCGCGTGGGACGGGATCGCCGCGATAACACCGTGTCTGCGAACTCGAGTCCGGCCGACCGCGATTTTCGCGTGATGCGCTTCCCCTAACCTGACGCGAGTAAAAACTCGGAGTTTTTTTTCCCCCGCACACGGTCGTTTTCGAATATAACAACAGGCCTAATATAAAATTTCTATTAACTTATAAACTCGTAAAAATACATTTAGAGAACGATAAGCACCTCCCGACTAGGTCGGTGCGCTATTGACGAATCGGCCGAGTCCTCCATTGAATTTGCTGCTCGTTGTGCTATCCAAAAGACCGAAAAATAACTCGTTTCCAAGATAAATATTCGATTTTTTAACAATCAACGATCGTCGAACTTATACACGTATTTTCTTGTAGTATTTTCAACACGTGGTTTCTCGTCGATTCGAAAATATTTATAAATGAAAGTAGATTCTGGTTCACGTTGTTGCGAGATTACGGTGTACGAACAAACGTATCGATTTATAAGTTTCCGAGAAACAAAATGAGTACGTATTCACCACGTATATCCAGAATGATGAATAGCACTTTGTCATTTGCGAATCGATAAAAAATATAAAATGTATGATCTCGACATCATATTTGAAACGTATCACAATGTAAACGAAACGACTCGTAAAACGGTTTGTTAGTTTGTTTTTTTTTTAATTTAAGCACCAACGTATTATGTAGTTTTAAGGTAACTTTGTTATATTTTTAAAAAAATCGTGTATATTTTTGTACGAGTATGTGTTGATAAATTTCAGTGTGTCCCTTGGCTATTATAACAACACAGAATAGGGTGTGTTAAAATGTTTGAATTTATGGCGATTGGCTTAAAAAAAACCACTTAATTTTGTAATTAATGAATTTCTTGTAATGACTCTCTCAGAAAAAATGCGATTACGCAAGTGAGGAAAACGAGTGATAATTCGACAAGTTCGCCAAACAGAATAAAAAAAAACAAAATTTAAGTCTCATAAAGGGATAATAATATGGAATTAGCTCGGAGTACGTGGTTGCATAGACGATCGTGTGATGTCTGAAATGCCGAAACGATAAGAATGTATCATTCGGTTTGAAGTTCGAGGTGGACGTAAACGATTTGACGAGGGTATAAAAATCAGACGACATATAACGTGTTAAAAGACAAAGTATGCCGTTCGTCATGTTAACGCATGACTCCAGACGTTTGAAGAAGTTTAACATTGGAATTACAATTCTGAGTAGAGAGAAGAATTTCGGGATTTTATGCTCGTAAGTCATATTTGTATATTATTTATATGTGTATGTGTGTATGTGTAGGTGTGTGTGTATGTGTATGTGTGTATCGGATTTCGGTTGAATACATTGAATATGTATAACAATGCGTACGACTAAAGTTTGTAATGAAATATCGCGTACGAAGAGGTTTTATAATGATATATTATGTTTGCTGTTCGGCCGGAAAAGTTTCAATATTATATATTATTGACAGGGAAAAAGAATTAATGATTTCCAAGGAATCTGAAAACATAATATTTATATGTACGCATTCCATTGTAGTTCTTAAATGTTTTACAAAACAAAACAAAAAATTCGAATTTTTCTTATTCATTTTATTGCTCGGCGAAAAATGTTCAAATTTTGTTTATTCAACAGTCAACAAAAGTGTTAAAAACCGATCTGTTATAAAGTCGAATGTAAGACGTATAATAATACAGAGCCTGAGCGATCGAACTTTTATGTTTTGCGAGATATTGCAACGTTCTTAGGCACTGTTACGCCGACAATTTTGCTTAAAGGACGATGCGTTATTTCAGTTATTCGATGAGTCAAACGTTTTTTTAATCGTTTCAGAATAATGTTGTTCAAAAATCCGACTTCGACCAAAGTCTATTTCGTTACTTGTTGAAATACGTCTTATATTTCAGCTTACCAAGTTTGGTGGAATCGTTTTTTCAAATTAAAAATTACAATCTTAATAATTTATATAGAATCGATTTGAAATTTCAAACAAATCTCACAACACTGGCTACGTGTAGGTTCGTGCCGAATTCGTGTGTATATATTATGTAGATAAATGGAGACGAACGTTAGACTACTGGCAACTTACAGTGTTATTCTACGTCTTACATTAAATCACGTTATTGGTCAGCATTTTTTATTGAAATATAAATTATCTCTCAAATCGCGAAATCGGCGTCATCTATAGGTGTGTTATATAGAGTGAATTGACAGTTCGTCTTTTACATTCAAATGCAATTACGTCTTCGCGTAAAAATACATTATATGCATTTTTAAGTGGCGTATTCAGTATATAATACAAGCGTTAAGTTTGGTTGACGGCACAAGATATTTCGCATTTATATACGTATAAAATATTACGTTATTCATAATTACGGATAAGTCCAATAACAAAACAAAAATAAAATATTTATAATATAAAAAGCAATGTTAAGTAACGATACAACATACAAACACGAGGAAACACGTTTTCAATAACAAATAAGTAGAGTATAATATATTAGATAAATAAATACGGAATTCGAAGAAACACAACGAAAATAAAAAGGCAATATGGGAAAACACATATTGTGCGCGTTGTTCAAACAAGTATAATATTAACTTTATTCAGACATATCAGACGGCAAACAAAGCTCTACGTATAAAACGTTTAAGTTTGATGTTTGTCTTCTCTTCGGTGTCGGCCGAGCACATTTCGTTTATATATAATAGTGCGTATTGTGCGTTAGTCCGGCATGATATGAACACATCAAATCACGGTCTACGCGTGAAACTTACATTCTCAATACGGCGGATAAAATACTTTGTCGAATAAAACCGCATATTTATCATCGGACGTCCTAATAGAAAACGAGCGTGCGGTACACAATAATACAATACGGATTTATGTCGCACAAAAGAGCCCATATGGTGAGTTACCATTGTCATAATGTTATTCTTCTTTGAGTTTTTTTTTATACCATAGGTCCGTATGACCGTTACATCTCACAGCCAGTCCTCCGATTCTCTCTGGCCGTCGCTTGGGTTTCCAATCAGTTCATCTAAAAAGCTTCTACAGCCTTTTTTAACTAAATCTCCGCCTCGGTCTTTCAAGCTGTTTTTTTCCTGCAAGGTCCAAATCCAATACCGCCGCAATAAAAGCGAATTTCGACTTTTACATGCATGCCTCGCTAAC
This sequence comes from Schlechtendalia chinensis, assembly GCA_019022885.1. Classification (NCBI taxonomy): domain Eukaryota; kingdom Metazoa; phylum Arthropoda; class Insecta; order Hemiptera; family Aphididae; genus Schlechtendalia; species Schlechtendalia chinensis. The sequence goes on along the minus strand of CM032348.1, from coordinate 11,329,880 downwards.
CGTAGTCCTCCCTTTTTTTTCTTTTCTTTTTTTTGCAAATTTCACAAAATCTATACGATTTATTCACATCTGACCAGAGTGAATTTCAATTTCGGAAAAACGTCTCCAAAAGACATATCGGCAGGCAATATTAAGGTTATTACTACGGAATTTAAATCGCACCAGCTGCCAAAACGTTACGATCTGGTCTAAGCAAAATAGGTCTAAATACGAATAATTTATAGTTTTTGGACTCGATCTCTTACTACACCGATTAATAGATTATGTTGTTTCGTATATTCGGCACGTTTGATGCAGCCGGGTGACAGTCCGATGACCATACATATCAATATGAAATAATGTATACCGTCGTCAAAGCGATGTCCTTGTGTGTGACACTATACACCGAAACAACCACCGTAAAATATGGTAACGGATGTTGAGTTCTTGACGAAAGAATATTCGAATATAATTCGAATCGGAGAGAATCCGTTTTGGGAAACGAGATGTCATGTCGGTGGACTTACTAATTCCATCTCATTCGCCGCAAAGAAACAAGGATACTTATTTTTTGCAAAATCTTTGTTATGCTTAGAGATCGATATGTTTGTTTTTTAAAGTTTTACTTTTAATTTCAATGATCTGGCTGTTAGCATAAGACCTGACTGTTAACGAAATTGTTTTAACCAATACCTACGTGTATATTCAACATATATACATATATATTAATAAAAACAAAATGTAACTTGAATTTGAAATTTTAATGAGACGGAAATTCATATAACGACGAACACCTGTATGTGTAAAATGTCTAAAAAGACGAAAATTGACAAAAACTTCATAAATAATATGAAGAATAAAATAAAAGAAAAAATGATTTATAAAAGAGTCGTAAATAGAATAATAAAAATTTCAAAATTGAATTCTTCGATCAATTCTTCGAATTATATAAGAAAGCAACCGTGTCACACAACTGCGGTTATCACCGTAACTATAACTAAATGTAGGCAAATTTCGACGCAGATACCATATATACTTGTACGTGTTGTTTTATATACATTATATTTTCACGCGATATCCCTAACCTATCCGCTCGGGTTTTGAACATTATCGTTAATTGTACAATGCTATATATGTATTTGTACGGTATTATAATATTAGGTATGTCCGCAGTTGTACGTACCTAATTTAATTAAAATAAAGAGGTTTTTACAGAAGAAAAAATAACCCTTCCGTCACTACTACTATCTGTATCGTATATATATATATATATATATATATAAATATTCATTGTGTATGACAATTTCTATGTCTGTTTTAATGGGAAGTTTAGTGCACATATGTTCGTTCGACTTAATAACCGGACAAAAACATATAATTACGATATAGTATATGTATTTATTCCTATCTTTGTTTCCGAAATTAATTTCAGTAATATTATATCATTATAATTATCATCGTTAATATACGAATTATTTTTTTTGTTTTTACAAGAATAAAATGTTTAAAGATTATTTGTCATTTCCATTAGCCCGGACGACAATTAATTAAATATATTTCATACCCGTTAAAATGCGAAAAAGCATTCCGTTTTTTCGACTTCTGAAACGTTCTAATATCAATTTTCAAAAACAAAATAATACTATATGTTTATATGTGAATTATTTCTAACAATGCGTGTCGTCATACAGCAACCGTGCTCGTTAATTATAGACGGAATTTGTATTCGATCATTTGGTAATTATATACATAACGTAATATTATGTACTCGTATATATAAATGGACTTAACCCCTTTTTGTTTTACGATTTCCGGCAGATTGAAAATATTGTAATTAGTGAACATAGACAGATGTAACATCAACTTTTAAACCCTTCGATACTGTTTTTTATATGCTGTTCTTTTATCATATCTGTCAACAATGCCATCTACGGTAGCGAGCTATATACATCGTCTTTAGATAAACCTTCTTTTTTAGCAACACCGAAACATTCGTATATATATATATTGTATATATATTGAAAACAGATCGAGAGATTTTGGCGAAGGGCTCAAATGTTTTCGAGGACGAGAGAAAACGATTTAACAAGACGTCTTAATCGAGAGAAATCGAAAAAACAAAACGATTTGGTTAGTGCAGAAATTATATTGAGACGAGATGAAAATAGTCGATTATTCGATGTCGTTTAGAGTTCGAATTTCTGAACTAATACGACAATACGTATTTTTTTACGTCTTTAAGTCGACTGCAGGCACTATACAAATATGTCTGAAGTTTACGAATTTATCGTGTCACAATTATATAATAAATAATTATTATTTGACAAAAATTTTGATTAAAATACACATTTTAAACACTTTTAAATGATAAATATGGAATTCGATAATAGTTTGGGTAGTTTACTTCGTTATACAATGGTCAATGGGCTTAAAAAAAAATCTATTTTAGAAACGAAAAACAAAGGCTTTCTGTAGAAACTTGACGATTTCTAGTACTGTATATGGTATTGTGTAAATTCGAAACAACAGTAATATTTACGTGATAGACAGAAAATCATTAACATGATCATGTTACAACATGACATGTTAATCAATAACAACATGATTACGATCGTAAGGCAATGCGTATAACGTACTTAATTATTTTTGATTTAATTGCATGGCGCTCGTCATTATGCGTTTTCTTCAAACCGACGCTTCATTCGGTTCGCGAAGAGATATGTACGATCGTGTAATAATTTATCGTTTGACTTTCGCATAACGTTCCGTTGATTTCGCCTCAAGCACACGGTCATAAAAGTAATTTGCTTCGTGAAAATTATGAAAATATAACCTAGCTGAACATAAAACTGAAAGCGCCCACTCGCATATACGTGTATATATATTTGTACAAAATAAAATTGCCGTGTTTTTTATACGGGACTCGAGGGGAGAAAAATAACGTTGCGCGAAGTGGGTTTTGACTCTTTTACGACCGTACAGAATACACATGAATGAGAACGTATACGCGCGATTAATAGTGATCAAGACGTATTCTCGATAAAAATGTTACATATATATATACGAGTATATAGTGATCGAACGATTTAAAGTAAGCTCGAGTTAATAGGCGAACATGTATACTCTCTTTAACTACAAAACAATCATAAATATTTTTTTTTTTTTTATGAAAAGAACAATAAACATTAAATATGCTTTATAGACGTCGTAAATTATTATTTTATATATAATTTATTTAATAATGTTTGACCGTAATCCGCGATATGACATGTAAATATTATTGAATATAATTTTTTTTTCTTTCGCGATTCGTAAATTTCGTTAGATCGTACGCGTAACGATTCGAATTGATTTTAATCAGAAAATCGTTACGTATATATTATGTCCGGTATTTAATCTCGGTTACGCGTATATACGAAATGTTAAAATGAAGAGTACAACCGTAGTCAGAATTATGATTTCAACGATGATAAATCATTGCATTCGAAAAACGATTCCGAAACTCTGTGTATTACGTTGTAGTTTTTAGAGAAAAAAATTTTGGCGAACGGTTTTTTAAACGCTTTTAAAATATTAAACATCATTTCTCGGACCTTAGACGTAACAAAAGCACTTTTTCGAACCGGACATGTGAACAATTCTATCGGTTTTTTGTCAATTTTACGTAAAAAATGTCCGTAGTTTTTCCTTACGCTCGAGTAAACTATCGAGTAAGCGGACAAACGTGTCGAATAAAATACCGGACCAGATACAAATTTTCCGCTGAAACGTGACGAATGTAAACACCGACGGAGCACTTGTCCCACACGTGAAAGCATTTTTGCTGACGAAAATAATTCATGTACCGAAAATCGAAACGTGCCATTTTGTTCGAATACTTACGACACGTCGAAAACTAAGACGAGCAAATGAGTGAAGTAGTCTCGTCGTCGTAGATAACAGACGATATGCGGACTGCAGTATTTGGAACGTAGTTTTTAGATTCTCTGGAGTTTACCGCAATAAATTACGCGGCAATCGAAAAAACAAAACGTCCTCCCCGTGCGTCGGCATGACGTTCCGAGTGAATACTCACCGCGAATCGGTTTTATGTTCCGTTTTATTTTCAGTCGGAACAACGTAACATATATATGCACGCATGTACGCGTACGAGAAAATACGGTAAACCGTACGAATTAATTTGCGGCGTGTCCCGTGGAGATACGAAAAACGCAACAAACTCTCGTTCTATTCGAGGTTTTGTTTTCTCTCTCTCTCTCTCTCTCTCTCTCGCCGAGTACTCGCCAAACTCTCGTTATACTTCCTCGATTAGGATTAAAAAATATCGACCGGAACGAAGGTTAACGTGTCGGACTCCGTGTATCACCATATTGCTCCCAACGGAACGGTGTAAGTGGCTCGCCGGAAATATGAAAACCGACGAACGGGTTTCCGGGAAGGAACGCGAGGAGACGAATAGAGCTGGTTCGACGAAAACCCTACGTGTCCGCCCCGAGTTCGCCAACAATTTCATTAACTGTTCTACATACTTACGACGTTTCGTCCCGAAAAAATAAACGTTTCGCTCTGTTCTATTTCCCGCGAACGTGATAATTTCGTTGAAAGTCTACCGAAACATAAGCAAATCGACGATTTTCGTACAGTCTTATGCGCGACTGTACAAGCTACGCCGGCGCGGTTACCGGGTACGATTTGAAATTAAATCGGTTTTTTAGAATCCTGATTGCGTGCGTGCGAGATGTCGCATTTGTAACGCGTCGACGAGCCCATTCCGCGGTAAACATAATGCGAATAATTCGTTTTATTATCGCTCACAACGCTATTATAAACAGCTCCAGTTGCTTATGTTTAAACCTTTGTGCACAAACGATCGAGAACGCAGATTTTTACTTATTTGTTATTTTTATTAATTCTTTTCGTCGACAGACAGTACTTACGATTGCCGTTTTTTTTTTTCGTTTTTCTTTTTTAACTGGCGTCAAACGAGCGCTCGGCAACGTGTGTCTTTGTGTCAGATTTTTCGCAATTTATATTAATAACCGAGTTTCGTTCAGTGTTGTATATAACAATATCCGAGTGAACCACTCGGTTTCAACTTTTCGGGTCGGTTGTTGTGTGTTCGTCAAAACTAGTAGCTATACTAAATATTTTGGATATTCATTAAAAACAAAAAGTTAAAGTATGAAGTATATTAATACTGTGCGTGGAATTTCCTTTGGGTTCGTGACTCGCGTTGACGACAATTTACTCGACGATTCCAAGGCTTATTTTTTTATCGCGGAACAATGTGTAATATGCATAATATGATTGTGTGAAACGCTAAACTGTCTAAACGTAAAAGTTCGAAATTGTTTCTCAAAAAGAAACTTTATGGTCGGACAAGTATTTTGAATACTCGAGGAGAGTAAGAAAAAATATATATATACTTCGGTATTTCCAAGTTGCGTTCTCGTGTTTCGTGTACATAATATTATGTGGTTATTATACGTATATAGTGCGTAACGTATTTTTCTTAGTGAAAAGGTTGTTCAATTAAAAAAAAGTAAAAAACAGCACTTAAATATTATAAACAAATAAATGTTATAAATAAAACATTTAAATTAAATGTTATAAATATTATGTCGTATCCAAGTTCCGACTCAAATAATTGATCAAACGACGTTTTAATATAAATCGTAATACTGCGGATGGCATATTTTGACTATTGAATTTCACTTCTAATCAGTCATTTATTCATATTAATACAGGACAAACTCAAAAACATTTCGATAATATCATAAATACAATTATAACATTTGCAATGTGAAAAATGGGTTTGAAACGGATTATAGTACGAAATAAGTGTATCTTAGTGGAACGCAAAATACAATCAATTTTATTGTTGAGGATGTTGAAACGAAGGAATTAAACTGACAAAATGTTTATGGTTAGAAAGAGTATCGAGAGTGAGAGAGTGAGAGAGAAAGAGAGAGAGTGAGAGGGAGAGAAAATATTTTATACGCGAACACCACGTGCCTGAGTTATTTTTTCCGAACACGTTCGATTAGGAGCTGACAGAGGCGGTGAAGGAGTCCTATAATAATATGATACTATACCGCATTCTGAAACGGAATATTATAAATTGTGATACAGCGTTCGAATAAAGTTACGAAAATGATATGATAGAAGTCTCTTCTAACCTATTTGCTTAGAACTCTTTATTATCGTGAACAATTAACGTATTTAATTTATATTTATTGATTTATTTTTATATCGTGGTAATACACCGTATACTGCATATTTATCATAAAAATAATAAAACAAGTCTGAAACATGAGATTGATTTTATTTCAGATATCACATTAAATAATTACAAGCATTACGCACAACTCGGGATGGTAGTCACACAGCCTAAAACTATGTAATGATATGAAAATAAGGACACAAACGGTTTTATTTTTTTATATTAAACGATTTGATTTTATAAATATTATACTATATAATTTTGACAGTGCAGTAGTGAATGACACGCTAGAGATATCTCTGGTTTAATCGCGCGTACTTACAACGTTCTCATGAGCACAACTCGTACATCCGACAATCAATAAACGATCGTAGTGTATATATACACGTCCAAACGCGTGCACGTTGTTTAAAAATTCGTATAAAATCCGTTTAACGGATTTTCCGAAGGAACCCAATTTATATTCCAACAAATTGTATAATCATATTGTAATATATACGCGTTTGTTGGGTTCAAGTCGGAATTTTATCGTGGCTCGCGAATTGTTCACTGTTTAATATGTTGATAAAGTAAATTCATAGTATTGAATTATTTAATCATTATAAAAAAATATCTTATTGTGTACGTAGTTTGTTATTGCAACGACCCTCGTTATAATAAATGTCAAATAATTCAAACGTAGATCACAATTTTTTGTTGATATTTGTTAAAAAACAACGACGTTTTACATCGTTAAATCTCGGCAGGTCGTCGATATCGTTAGCTGGTCACGTACTAACCTAACATGTTTTCCGTTGAAATTCGAAGAGATTTATTTTCGAAAATACGTACGTGTACATAATTATATTGATTCGCATTTTGATTTTACATCGTGTTACTCTACGTGTTTTTCGTTTTAGTCTGCACATTGTCTATCATCGAACGGACGAAATTATAACGTAATAGTTTATGGGGAATATTGTCGGATTCGCATCGCGTACAGTGTTTTAGGGTTACAATTAAAACGGCTTTTGGTACAGTGTATTACGTGCGAACGTGTGCGGCCGCTGCGGAAGTGGGTGAACACTTTTGCGATTAATCTCCATTTGCGATGATTGACAACTTACCACGGCGCTAACCACTCACATTATTGTACGTGTAAATATATACATTACTCGGTTTAGATTGTAATATATGTATCTAGTTAGTACGTCGCACACGCACGCAATCAATCAATAATATTATGCATTATATGAACACAAACCGCGTGGGATTTTGGAGATTACCGAAATGAAAAACGAAAAAAAAAACAGCTATCAAGTTAGTATTGAAATTGTTACGAAACGTTAACATTATACATATGTATGTATATTGCTTATTGTACGGCTTTTTCCAGAAATGTTGTGCAATGCATTTTAAGTAAGTTTTTATTTGAATTTTCGTCTCGTAATGATTTTTGTTTTGCCGTCGACACTTGTACATGACGGCTAGACTGTTCTCGAACGGTTGTCGTCATCGGCAGATCCGTGCTCGCCAGCTTTGGACGTCTATCTTGTCGAGTTCCGTATATATATATATATACGATAGTAGAGTAATAGCTGGCCATCCTTTGTTCCATGTTACAAGCTCGTACGAGTTGGCATGAACCGATTATAACTCGAGTGACCAAACGTACTAAAATTGTGTACACATACTTGTTAGACTTTGCTCTACACGAAGTCTTAGTTGTACGAGCAATAGCGCTATTTATATTGACTAGAAAAATTTGGTTCGGGAACTTTTCAGACATACCGTGTATACAGAATTGAAAAACATATATATAATTATATACACGATGACGCGTGTTGCGTGTTATATTCGAATTAAAGAAAATAAAAACAAACCCTTGCATTATACATACATAAATATCAAACGTTGGCGAAAAGAAAATAATAGTGAAAAACTTGGCGGAGTAGAACTTTTAGACGGCGCGTATATTTCATTTATATACTTACCTGTTAAAACGGAGTCACGTTGTTATTATCCCTTTCTTAACGAGGGACTCGCAAGTGTATTGTGTATCGTGTCTGAAGCGTTCTTTTGAGTTATACGCGTTATTTCCGGACGAGGACAACGGCCGCTCGCACAGAAAACACTGCAATGCGCTCGTCACACGATCGCCGCGAAAGGTCAATGTCGACGGGCGTGTTTAGCCGTTCTTGAACGCGTACTGTACGTGATACGTGTATATATACATACATTACAACGTTTGAAATTAAGTCTTCAGAAAACGCACGTCGGAATCGTGTCCCCGTAGGGTGGTATGTATACATGCGACGTGCGTACGTGTTTCTCGCGAAATTGATGTCCCGCCGAGTGTTCAGTCGATACGGTCGCGACAACGTTACCAAAACGAACTCGCATAATTTCCGGAAAAAGTTCGATTTTCGTCCTTCCGAAATGATTTCGTACGTTTTCTTCCGGTCTCCGCATAACGCGCATCTGAGTGTCCAACTCGTCGTCGGCGCTGTTTCCGATCAACGAGAGACGAAGTCAGATAACGCATTTATAGGAGGGAGGCTGAGAGAGCTCCAACCTCTCCCACTCCGAGGAACATTTTTTTAAACACCTATAGTACTATATGTATACTAAATCTTGTTTTTTATAGTATGTAAGTTGAGAAGATTTCACTAATTTTTAACATCTAGTTTTCAATCGGAAATAAGTAATAAGTCAACGACACTTCTGCTCAACATCTTAGACTCGAAAAACAATTTTAAATACGCCGCGGGACGGAGTAAATGTTTTCAAATGCGTTATTTAAATGTGTGATGATTTCCGCAACGGAGTGTTCTGATGAGGAAGAGGGAGGGGGGTTAGAAGATTTGGTCGATGTAGATTAGCCGTCATGAAATATAAAGTGTTCCGTAGAACGTTTGATCGGCTTATGTCCGTTTTCATAGAATAGAAATTAGTCTCGGAAATCGACGTCGATTTGTAGAAGGATTCGAAACAAATAGTGTTATTTGTTTAAATCGAATAAAATAACGTGTTTCTTTTTCGTCCAAATGTGTCTTTTTTATACAACATAGGACAATTTGTCGTATTGTGTAACTCACAGACAGAATTAAGCCACATTTATCCGTACGCGTTATCAGTTGGATCGATTTCAATATAAATATCACACGTTGAATTGTATAATATTTTAGGTATTTTACCCGTATTACAAATATATATTATTGTGATCGTTCAGATGACGAGAGTTCGTAAAACAAAACCCGTCTATTTCCAGAACACGTCAAATACTGCGTTACTCGTACCACCGGACAATCATCATAAAAAACAAAAATGTATAATTTATTCATTTAAAATAATCGTTTTCGTCGCGTGCAAATATTGCCACAGCGTTCTCTAGACACTGCTGTATTATGTGCAATTAAATATTCCAGTACGTTTTCGATAGGTTGATTGCGTCACGTTCAGCTGACGGTATGCACGGTCGGTCGCACGCCGTCGTCGGTCGCCTTTAATCTGTCGTCCGCGTATATATTACAATAATCGAAATGACAGCATTCGTCGCCGGTGACGGATTCAAAACCGAGAACGGAATGATCGCGAACCATTCGTCGAAAACCCGTAGCAGACAAGCGGATTTCGTTTTTCTAAAATTCGACCGAAAACGAATGTATACGCGAAGTTCCCGTAATCGTATTACCGCGACACGACGGCGACCCGATCGAAACAGAATAGTAATAATAATAGTATCTGCGGGTTTTTATTGTACAGTTGGTCGTGTTTAAGAGCATTCGCGGGAAACGCGTCCGTTAAACGCGGTTTCACATAACGTGTACGGACGGAAACTTCTTTTTTTTTTTGTACACGCCATCGTGTGATTATATAAAAAAAAAAAAGGTATTTTTAACGATTTTTATGTTGCGATTTATTTTGTTACCGAACCACGGGAAATCGGAATATTTCGACTTTTTTAATAATCGACCGTAACGCAGTAAGTCGTTTTCGAAAGAAAAAAAAAATGTCACGATACCGAAAAAGCATCTGGATACTCGCATTTGAACATAAATCAAACGTCTTCGTTGTACTTAGCAGCGGTTCTTAATCGTTTTGGAGATACTATGCCTTCACATGAAAACGATTTTTGTTTTTGATTATAATTGTAATCAAAAGAGTAGGTTCATGTTGAATTTCGGCTCGAAAAAGATGACAACATGTGAGATCTTTTCAAAATATATATAATATCTGTTTGAAAGAAGAAAAAAGTTAGCAACTGTATAGTAACGGTATTATTTTACTTTATTCTCTTCAAGACGATATAATGTAAAAAAAAACGTAGCTCTACCATATTAAAGATAAAGTCGTCATTTTTTTTTGTTTTGTGAAATTCGTATTTTTTAACTAACGACCGTAAAAAAAACTTTCTGCGTTCAGCTTTCCCGAGAGCGAAACGATTTAAACGACGAAAATTTCTTGAAAATTTTCTGCAATTTTCATTATTGCGCAGCGTAGACGTGACTCATTACGACGGGCGCCGCAGCTATTTAAATACAAAAAAAAATATCAAACAGCGAGATTTGCTCGGCAATTTTAATTTTCCGTTATTTTCCTTTCCGCGTTCTGGTGTCCTCTTAACGAGTCGAATTACAAACATTTCCCGAACGGATATGCAAATTTAACGATTCCCGAGGCCCGTCTATTATTATCTAATTACATGTAATATGCGTCTTTACGCACAAGTCTCGAGACTGGCATTTAATTTATTCGTCTGAAATTAGATCAGACATTATACAAAATGTAAATAGTAATGAAGGAACGCGGCAAAGCGTTCACGAGTCGGAAATAGAACGAACACATGTACATGTTTTTTTCCATCTTGTTTTTCGTACATTTTTACAGAAGTTTAGAATATATTGCGATTTCCGTGTATTTTGATTACCTATGTCGTGTATATCATATGATTTGTCCCGAAACAACATTTATTTTCTTCCCTTTTAAACTCTAAATCTCGAACTCTCGTTGCATTTGTTTATCAACGCGTCGATGGACTTTTTACATTTTATTTTAAGCTCTCGACATAACTTCTTACTGTTATAGTTCGTGGGAACTTGATTTGTTTGTTCACTCGTAATCGTTTGATGTGTTGACGTTAGTTTGATATATTTCGCGCGTTACAGACTTCTAACACAGAAATGAAAAAATAATGCGATTACAGCCAAATACGTATAAAAATATTTCTCGAGAAAAATAATCGAATACGTCGGTTATGTATAAAGACGTTAAATACGGCCCGCGACACGGATCGAACCGCAATTAGACCGTCTGTTACGAATGAAGTGATCATCTCGGGGAATCCGTTTTTGTCGGTATTTTCGGATTGGCATCGATCATTTCTAAACGATAATCAGAATAAACGTTTTGCCATAATATCGATCTGACAACGTAATTCGAAAATCTCAAAACTACCCGATCACGAACAAATAATATAATATATATATGGATAATTAATCAATTGAACCGAGACCGCCCGCTCCTCGGAATATATACGACGTTCTCTCGATCGTTATTATGAAATATCTCGCGAACCGTAACATGCAAGTTATAATATAGGATAACGCAATATAGGAAATGCTCGGGATCGATTATAAATTATAATAATACCTGTGTTTATAACGTATTCGAAATGAAAACACGCGGAGGGTTTAATTTATTCGCAGCGCTTTCCACGCGAGTCCCGCTAAATGCTAATGCTTACGCGGTCGGTTCGTCGACGTCAGAGCTCTTGTGTCGGTAACCGTTTCAAACGGTTAACCGGAAAAAAGTTTACTCGGAGCGCTCCGACCACGACGGTTTTCTACAGTGCCTGCCGATTTTCACGCGTTCGCGAACCGACGGCCTACGGCGCACACACCGCGAACTCCCGGGTACGGCTTCCGGCAGACGGGATCATAACCGTAATGCGTAATTATTTTCACGCGGCGCGCGCGAATCAGTCGCTATCAAAGACGTTTCGATTACAAGCATAATACAATATGCACGTGGGACCACGGGATAACCGTCTCGACGTCGAACACCGCGTGTTATATACAGATTGATTGTTTGTTGGTTATAACAGCGGCGGCTCGTGGCTTGGACGACATGACGGACCCGCACTTGAAACTAATCGTTTATTCAAATATTATTAAAATTGGATCCGGTAAAATAATAACGTATTGTTTCTCGTGAGTACCGCGGCCGAATACGCATGAAGCGCGTGTAGTGACGCATAGGGACTAAAACTCACGTGTATCTAAATACGCAGTAAGACGCGCTTGCACGTGCGTATTGAAACCGCTTTATTGTGCGAGCGTTTGGACGACGATAAAATCGTCACGGTATTTTTCGGGACTGTTGACCAGAGACCGGAACAAGCAGATTTGTGTACACGCCTTTACTTACCATTCTTGTTCTGGTATACGTTTGATTGTACACGCGATATGTTATCAGACTACTAGTATTGAGTACAGAAATGAAGTTTTTGCCAATTATAGCTACAAACTTGTTTGAATCGCATATAGAATTTTTGTGTACAAGTAGAGACATTACTTCGTGTACAAAAAAATTTCGTGCGTGTTACGAGTACGCACGGACAAAGTGAAACTCCTTTCAGAGTCATTCAACCGATAGAATATTATTTTTCATTGACATCATGATTTGATGCTCCTTGACGTGTTTGTCGAAAAGTTGTTGGAGTTATATTTATTGACTGACACTGTTGTTTTACTTTCTGTCGTGCTCTATATTCCCGACAACGTCCAGCGTTTAATTTTGGTATGTTTGATTTTCAAAAATGTTATATTGAAGTTACTAAATATTCTCTATTCCGCTAAGTAAATAAATATAGGAACTGTACGAGCCGAGGGCGTTTATCAATGAAATGCTTACTTGTACACCACTGCTAGATACTTTGAGATCGGTTACTTGGCTTACCAATCGTAAGTTCGGCCAGCCTTTGTGTATGTAACAACGTAAAAAAAAGAAAATAACTCACAAAAAGTGGTTAACACAGATAAGACCGCCGTGACACTTTTGTATACAATATTTGGTCCGGTGCGTGTATGTGCGTATGTAAACAGCTGATGACGTGATCACGGTGCGGGCACTGGTACCGGATAGTCATAGATGCGGTGAATATGGTTAGGACGGCCAAGCGGTCTACTCGCACGCTACTGGCAGCAACAGGAACATTATTTGCATAGGTACTAACCTGCGCACGCGCAACCAATTTCAAGAAAACTGGTGAAGACAGTCAAGCGAGTCTGCTCGCAAGCTATTGACTGACAACTAAAATGAGACAACGCGCATACAAAATTAATTTCAAGAAAAAGTGTTGTAACGGGCCGATCGTGACGCATAAAAAACTTCTTTTTTTGTACCCTCTGTAAAGAAGTTTCACTTCAAGAATGCACACATGATATTATATCACATGTTAATATCGATGATAATTTTTTTTCCCCTGGCCTGTACAATTCATAAGCACGTAGAGCATTATTTGTGGGTATGCAATAGGAATATCGGGTGATTGCTGCTAAATGATTAGCCATTTTGAGGTTTTTTTTTTTAAAAAATTCAAAGAGAGGACCATTTTATACTTAAAGTCGCACTGGGGGAATGTGTATGGGGGGCATCATTGACCACGAGTCGCTACTATATATATTTGTTTACACATCGTTTTGGGTCTAAGTTTTTATAGACACTTTCAAAACAGTTTTATTGTATTCGAATATAATCTAAAATCTAAAGTCAGTTTTAAGTACATAATAATATTTGTTTTCCCTGTTCAAACTCGCAGATCGTAAAGAAACGGAGCGATGTTATTACCGGAATTAGGAATCCATTACTTTCAAAACAAAACATTCGCGTGGAAAATAACATCGATCGGAGTAAATAGCCTGTAAGCAGATTTAGTTTTATTTCCGATTGCGCGTATAAACGTTTGGTTTTTTTTTTTAAATTTCAAAAATATACTTAAACATTTTGGCTGGTTCAATATTCGCGAACATTTAGTGATTATAGTATAATACCTCATTTCGAATACAACGAAAATGCAAATGTCGGAGTTTACGGTTGTTATAAATATTTATATAAACAATAATAGTATATAAATAATATTTTAATATTCCGTGCCGAGCGCAGAGACTACAAAACGGCGAAGACAATATCATATATATATATATATTATGTTTTTTTTTTTGCGAACTGTTTCTAATTTAAGCTTACGAAATTACTAAACGAGGTTCTTTCGTGCTTGAAATATTATCCACCCACCCGACAAGAACACCGTAAATATTGTGTTTTCATTTACTGTAAGTATATACGTTTGGATTTGCGTATTATCATATTAGATTTGTGTCAGCACATATTGTTCTTTTAAGCTTGTTAAAATATTGGTCGGTTATTAAATTATTCTTGTTGTCTTCACTCTTTGGATGAGATCGACGACTGACAAACGAAATAATAACTATGTACGTACGTATGTTAATTTTTAGTATTAATTTTTTTAAATTATTTTTTTTCCAAGTAGAAAAAACGCCACCGTTCGAGTGAACTTTATTTGAAGAGAGTATGAAATATCGTTTGACAGAAAAGTTACAATGTTTTAAGAGCTTTTTGAATAGCTGTAACTTCCTTGTTAGACGATATTTTACTAAAAGATTACGAGATTCCTTCAAAAACATGCTTCTCTTCAAATACGGTGATACGTGTTTAAACGTTCAATTTAACCGAAACGTCATAATCTTAGTTCTACCATTTTGCTATATTTCCCGTTGGACAAATGGAGACAGCACAAATGTGGTCTCGGCGTCCTCTTAATAAACCGAACTCGACCGATTCCCAAAAATAAATATATATATTTATTTACACTAGAACTGCGACCGGCTCTTAGAATCCGATGTTGTTTAATAAATGTCGGTTATAACGCGTTTCTCGTTAATCGAATAATTGACGAGACATTCGATCGAACTTATATTGTTTTTCCCCAAACTATTATTTGCCCACTATATAGGTATATATATAAAATATTTAAACGTATTACTTCGGGTCATGTGTTCTCGTGGCTTTATTGTATTATATATATATATATATATATACATATACCTAATGGTCATACGAAATCGAGTTTTTTTTTGCGTTTGAAAACGAAAACTCTACGGTTGACAAAACGTAATGGGAATTAACGGAGTAAACGAATCACAAAATGATTTCAATAAATACGGTTATACTAGATAGGATTTCATGAAATATGATGTTTTATAAACGAAATGTTATTACGTATTTGAAAATTCCAACGTAGAGTAATATTCATAACAATTTTAACGAAATTAAAAGATGAAAAAGACGAAACAATGAAATATTATCATTTTAGTTCGACGATGTACGTATAAGATTTTATGTAAAATAATGTAGTTGATTTTCCGCAAAAATGAAAATGATTTCCTGTTTTTTCGTCGACTTAGCGTTTATAATGGATATACCGTCCCTTATTTTTCCACGGCTATAATTTTTCTTTTACTATACTACACGTAAAAAGATAAACAAAATGCGATATTAAATATAAATCATCGTCATATTTGGTGCGTTGACCGTAAATAACTATTATACAAGAATTCAAAACAAAACTTTCAAGGATGATAGGAAAATTCTGGTTATTTCTATTTTGATTATATGAAAAACGTAAAAAGATTATAATATTGTTATAGATGTACAAAATTATTTACATATTTTATGATGCAAATTAACCCTAATTCATAGGTAGTAAGTGTAATACAATGTGCGTGTTTGAATAAAGTTACATGGTCAAGAACATTTGGTTTTTCTTCACAACGCTATAAAAATAGACGTATACAACTTCCCCGTTTCGAAATACAAATACCGAATTGTTATCGGAACTGACTCTTATCATTTAAATCTACGCCTAAAAAATTATTAATATAATTTAACAATAAAATTGTTTTCGCCGTGTGTATTAGCAAGTAGGTCTGATTATCGACATTTTGGACACGTCCGTTTATAAGCGCGATTCGAGTTATAGAAAAAGGAAAAAATTCATAAGAGGAGACTAAAGTTGAATGAGACGTATGGTTTTTCAGCATTGTTGTCTCGAACTTCAAACGGAACGTTTTTTCTACGGTTTATAAAAATAGGTCTCGCAATTATTTCCGATTTTCGGTTTATATACGTGATTGAAATAATCTTCATTTTAACATTTTATTTTCAAAACATTGTCCATATTAACGTTTTACGGATGGATGGCAAAATCGTTTTTTCGCTTTCATAAAACCCATATTAGATTAATAATTGTAGTTTGACGTTTATTTTACAGAATTTTTAGACCCGTGGACAGAAATAAAGTAATGTCAGATAGGTCAACGATAAGTTCGTTATATTTTGTATTAGCTATACTTTTTAAAGTTAAGTTAGCTGGTCTTTCTTTTCCGTGTCCAATTGAATCTAACGAGATTGACATTTTCGTCGATAAAATCCCTTAAAATCTCCGGTTTCCCGTCGTCTCGCGATATGATTGTCGTTTCGCGCCATCGACGTACGATATTTTCGGAATCCGAGTAAAACGTCGCGTGACGATACATGTAGTTACATGTACATGTCGGTACACACGTCTGTTTTCGCGTCGCGATTAAATCGAGTTGACTGATCGTTTTTTTTTTTTAGTCGTCAATTTCTAAACAGTTCACGTCGACTTTAAAAAAGTTATTCGAAACGTTTCAATCAACAAGGAGAAAAAACAAGATAATAATACCAAACAATACTATTTATGAACGAACAGTACTCACCGCTAGTTTACATTAATTTTCAAGTCTCTGTATATTTTTGACGAGTTGAGTTTTTAGTAAAAAAAATAGCTTGTCGAGTGAAAAATTAATTGAAAAAAAATTGTAAGCCTATTAAAAGCAACTTAATTCTAACTATTCACTCGGTAATTTCGAATCTTGATTTCTATTATTATTGTTTTTTAAAATCAAAACTTACATCGCGTGTTTAGTTCCACTCGCTCGTATTTACAAAGTTGTGTACGCGTTTCACATCGATAAAATAATAAACACACAATGTTTACGACAGAAATAAAAACCGTTTTATTTTTAACGAACTTCGAATAACTATCGAATTGATGTACACGAGCCGTTATATCACGCGCGCTGAATAATTCATAAGAAAAGAACTCGCCTACAAAAAAAATATGTGATAATAATAATAACCTCCTTAACCAGAACCAAAAAAAAAAAAACTATATCTGCTGTGACGCAGATAATGTTTATTTTTTATCTGTACATAGCTTTCCGAGTTTTTTGATTTTATGATGAAAAGCTCAAGCGTTTTTGGAAATTTTCTGTTATTCTTATAAGACGTGACACGATTTTTGTCGACTTCATTTCGTTACACGTTTACATATAACGTAGCTTGATTACGATTCGCTTCCTTAGCCTTAAAATAATACGAAATACAAATATTATATTTGTTTAACGCGGTCAAATATATCGTAAATTATATTTAAAGTTACGTAAACATTAATCTCGTAAGAATAAATTGTCGCGCGAGTGGTATGTTTAAGTAAGTGAAAAACTGAAACTCGCGATAAATACATGTTTATATGTATACAAATACTACGCGTTTCTTTTTTCGAAAGCGTTCCAAACAGATAAAAATCCTTGTCGTTGAGAACCGTTCAAACCAATTAACGGATACGATTACAGGATAAAGTACGGAGAGTCCGACCGATGAGAGAGTAGTAGTATGCGGTTCGCGAATCGTATCACGTTACGAATAAGAAAATATCGGTGATTTCGAACAGTGATAATTTTTTCAACTGAAATGATAACTATATCTAATTCTTATGGAAACCACCATTTGATCGTCAACGTATTTCGCATCGTATAATTACATCTTTCGAGTTTGGGTTTCAATGTGTTCGCACACTAACGGTTAAAAGAGCCGTTTCTTCTAATGAAACTGTCGGATTTTCGCGGTAGTTTACCAGAAAACCAGGTAGTTTACCTGGGGAAAAAACGCGATCTCGAACACGTGTCTATTTTCAACCGAAAATCGCCAATTCGAAGTTTGAATTACGGTGAATTTTCGTTTCGTTTTTGAGTCGCTCATAATGCGTGTTAGGTTAGATTAGGTTAGGTTGGGTTTTCGAACACAGCGAGCTCAGAAGTTGACGAATTACGCTCCGCACACCGCTGGTCTGTTTATGGCGATCAACCGTCAAGGGAAATGTACGTATTACAATGAACGAAACGTGTTAATAAGGACGCGCGGTGTACGGTTTTATTTCACGAATCGACGACGAATCTAACAACGGGGTCGGCCCGGCGGGGATCGGACATTGTCCTAACACACGTAACGAGTGTGATGAGCGAAACACGCTGTAAAACAGTTAACGTGTGTCGCACAATATATAATAATCGGCCGTGAGCGCGCGCGCATTAACACCTAAGCCTTTTGTAACGGTATAATTATGAACTCTCAAACGCCTCTGGCGGGCGACTCGTTTCAAAAACCAAATAACACACACGATATATTATCCGAAACGAATGGCGGGCACAATGCGTACGTAAGCCTTTATTGTTTCGCGGCGCTGGTACGCGCGTGGGCGGTATCGCTCCGGGACCGAAGTACTCTTATTTATATGATCCGGACGAACAAACAATGCGCAAATATCGCGTTTTATATTACGGCTAGTTTTGCCCGATCGTTTTTCGGGGCGTACGTTTTATGCGATTCGGACGGTGTCGGCTTTGTTTTTGGTTTTGTTTTGGAATTTATTTTGTCGGCGGATGTCGTGTCGCGGATCCCGTCGACGGATTCGATCGTCGCGACACAACCCAAAAGGTGTATTTCCGACACGCGCCAATGTACAAGGAAAACGCGCGAACAATTATCGTAGCGAGAACACGTCGGACGGTAGTTCGCGTCGTAGTAACATCGTTCGGACACGGTTGCGTTATGATTGCGCGCTCTGATCTGATGTGCGCGTGCACGTGTGCAACTGTTGCAGCCTGAAGTGCCGCGGGCCAGAGGTTTCGATCTTTTAACCCCTTACAATAGCAATTATAATGTATTTTTAACACGCGTGTTGCGTTACGCATTATTACGACTAATTACCGTCGCGTCATAATGATTTTTTAATTCGCGTTAATTGGAAATCGTACCGTTTAAGACATACCCGGCCGACCGTAATTGTTCTTAGTACAACGTTCCGATCGGTGCAATATCAATTGTGTTGCAACTAACGCGATATGTTTTCTATTTCACGGTTTTATTGTTCAAACGACGGCGGACGGGTCTTATCGTGCCCGCGCGGTTTTTTGAAATTACATTTTTTAATTTCCGCACGTTAATAGTTGATGATCGCACGCGCTTTTCTAGAAACGTTCTATGACGGCGAATATTATACGCGTATGTCGTGCACTCGATTTTCTCGGATATTTTTGGACGTTTTCACATTCGACAGGTACGCCAATCATATAATATATCGTTTCCACACACGAATCATAATTCGTCTGTTTTAATGGCCTAGCGAGAGACGTGTCGTAAAAATCAAACAATTCGTCGACATTATCGATAAGAACACATATACGTATAATATATAATAACAATGATAGTAGTTTGCAAGGCCGAACATTAAAATGTTCTTAAGTTAAAATTTATTTAACGAATTGCCTTTGGTATAGTATTACCATATTAACTTAATTTTGACTCGCGTTAACGTTAACTTTACGTGTTCTTTTTTATCGAGACCAATCAGTTTAATTTTGACAAGTCAAAAAAAACACCATTTTATGATTTACGGTTTAAAAAACAACCATTATTGTTTTCAGCAGACTTAAAGAATATACAGAATTGTGCATGAATCGGGCAATGAATCACGTGAGAAATATTCGTTTAAAATGACATTTTTTCTTAACCATTCTCACGCACAGCCGTTAAATGATCTCATGTATATTTCGTACTACACTTCCAAATATTTACAAATCGCGGATTGTAAGTTTTAATGGGAATTCATTTCTGGAAAACGAAACGACATTTAAACATGCGAAACGCGTGTTATAATGTGTTACGCTCGAACGAAATCGTTCGTTAATTACGGAAAACAAATTAACGGTACCGGTATAATAAAATCTAAAAACAAACGTAAAACGAAACGATTGTAACGTGTGTGTGTGTGTATTTTTATTTATTTTTTTGGCAGAGATACGCACACGGGTGAGAATATCTGCACAGGTTGTGTCCGTCCTTCCGCAGCCGGTCCGTTCAGTATTTACGTAAACGGAAAACGACCGTTTCGGTGTCCACCGGATTTATATTTATTCCTTTGACTGTTGAGTTCGCGGTGATTTGATTTTCGTACAATATATTGTCGTGCGCTAGCCAACGATCACAACGCGCACAGTAAAACACGACCAAAACGCGTGTGGAACGACACGTTTACAGCCGGCTGGCGTCGGCTCGGCTATCTGCGACGCGAAGGTAACGTAAACGAATTACGAAAGTAGTGTATCTCCAGTATTGTCATTTGGAAATGACGCGCGAGACAAATAAACATTCAAAACACAGCTCGCAAAACGACTGGGTGTATAAAAATGATATATTAACTTAGACGACAAGACGGTACACTTTTCCCTTTCGACCCCATCGGTGAACCGTCCGGCGAAGAGCAATGTTTTCCGAGAGTGCGTCGATACGGTACGAAATGTACATTTTAACCGATACGTAACAATCGTGTTATCGAATTCCAGTCGAGTAGATAAGGTTTTGAAGAATGATTTTTTTAAAAAAAAGACGCTATCGAAAATCGTTCGTTTATCACGCTCCGTAAAAAGAACCACGGTTCGATGATTATTTTGTGAGTATCGTTTGGACACGATTGTAATAGAAACGTTTGATCGTTTTCAAAACGGTCTATTCGGTTCCCGCAGAACGGTCGGTCGGTAAAAAACAGACGAAACGCCGGAGAAATAAAAACCGTAACAAACGGCGAATGGAACGAGACGATTTTGAATGTAATGGTACGCGCGCGACGATCGATCGGTGTCGTACAACACGTGCGCATTGTTGTCTCGCGAGAATAATACGTTTTGTTCGTGGCCGCACGCGGAGTATTATTATTTATATTATTATTATTATCATGATACGTACGGTAGTCGACCAGTTTTCGTTTCGGTTTCCCGCGGCGGCCGACGATATCCGATAATATACGCGTATAAATATGCGTTTTTCTATTTCCACGCGAACATCACTCACGTTGGCGACGGCCGATTTGTCTACGCCGTTTTTTTATTACGTTTTTCTCCCTTCGGACGATGTCGTTACGACGTATTTCCGGTCGCCCCGCGCGCACACGAGTATGACGTACACGACCGACGTGGGTCGAGTTCACATAACAATATTGTTAGTTTTCTTCGCGTTTCCGTCACCACCACCATCGCGCGCACAATTGCGCACACAGTCGGATTTATTACGCCGGCCAATATCGTACCGCCGCGGCACCGCAAACAGACGTGTCGGGTTTAATTTTACAATCTCGACAAAATACAAACACCACGAAATGATAATAAATATTATTTAGTAACAACATTTCGCCACAACAAACGAAATGTCGAGGAGTGCCGATCGTTTTGAAAAACGTTTCGCAACAGAAGAAGACGGTAACGGACGAACGAGTAGTCACGTTTTCTTTTTTCAATATAAATAGTACGGCCGATTTCAACGATATAGTCACCATATGGATGCCTTTCTGTACCAATATATCGTATAAAAGTGTTGGGTGGATTTTATTTGCCCGGCGTGTCAACGAATTTGATGAGCTTTTTTTCTTTTTTTGCTTGTTAAGCCTATAAAATTCTTATATCTAAGGCTTGAATAATTCAATTCATACATTACGTTATAAAACAGCAGAAATATATTAGACAAGTACAATTTTCCTCGCCCGTCGCCGTCGCACGGAAGAAACACAACAACTGCAGTTTTGCAACCGTGTACCAATATGCGTGACAAACGATAGTCTTTTGTCGGACACGGTTCAAACGCGTTTTCCTTTCAGAAGGGAAAGTCGTAACAAATTTTCCGGAAGTATTGAATTTTCTCTGTAAAAATAATGTAAAATTCTCAGGAAGTAATAAAAATTTCTAAAAGTCGTGACAAATTTCTGGAAGTCTTGACAAATATCTTTTCCAGAATGATGAAAATAACAAGTATTGCGGCGGCCTTCTCCGAGTTGAAACTCGCAATGTCTTTGGCGAGAAAACTCGCCCTCTCTACGGTCGCGTCCGACTTGGTCATGTTCACAGTTTGTGACGTTCACCGGCGCCTCGCTACATTTTTTTCTTTGTCGACGTAATAGCTCTGCGCAATACGTCAATCATGACGTATATTATACAGTCGAATTGAATGTGAGTTACTTGAAATCACTTGTCAAACTTGGGCAAAGTTGGGTTGTGAATAACTGTTCCTTCCCCGATTTTATCCCAGTGGTTCATATAGCGACTTGTTTTGAAAGATTGCGTTTTACTGCCTCGTGACGTTCGGATTAGATTATTATTATGAAAACGACAAAATAATAAATAAAAATAAATACCACATAGTTTTTGATTGATACGTGACTTTGTGATACAGTTTATGTTAATACTCGTGCCGACGTAGTTTACCTCTCGAAACTTGCCGTAATCAAATCGCGACTGATTCCGTGTGTTCGAGTAGGACGGTTTTAATACGTTCGCGAGACTTCTCTTTATTTTGATAACGTCGAGACGTATTATGGTATTTGTACAATTTCGCGAACGTTCAAGACGAATATTAAACTTAATAATTATACTATTTAAATATTATTATTATTATTATTATTTTATAAATGCCAATAATTAATAATAATACTATACGTGAAAATTCGAAGAAACAAAAAAAAACGTGAACATACAGCGAATATTGATACAAAGTAAATGGTAAAATCTAAACGAAAAAAAAATATACGCAATTTAGTCATAAGAATAGGCGTTCTTAACCGGCGTATAGATGAGTACTCTGAACTTTTTTTAAATAAATTTTAAACAATTTCGAACTACACGTTCAATTATCCGAGTGACGCCGTTGTAATTAACAATCGAGTTCAACGCGTTGATATATGGTTTGTACGAGGACTCGATATATTTTCGTAAACGCGAACAGTCTACAGTTTCCGATGATCCGATTACGACTTGAAAATAATCATATTGAGTATATATATATATATATATGGATTACGGGAAAAGGGCGGACATTTCTCCGTCGACGTGCCCTCAACGGGTACGCCACTGTTTTAAAAATGCTCGTTAAATCGTATAACGTTATTAACGGCGTTTAAAAAA
The DNA here is from genome assembly GCA_019022885.1 of Schlechtendalia chinensis. Classification (NCBI taxonomy): domain Eukaryota; kingdom Metazoa; phylum Arthropoda; class Insecta; order Hemiptera; family Aphididae; genus Schlechtendalia; species Schlechtendalia chinensis. The sequence continues at coordinate 11,306,306 of CM032348.1, read as the reverse complement.
GGGTTTCCCAATAAAACGGTTGGCTCGTTAAAAAAAATGTCGATTAGGTTAAGTTCGATTATTCGACGATATTTTATGGACGAAACCTTTCTAATAAAATACGTGATCGTCGGTTATGCGCGAAGCTTAGACGATAATTTATTTATATCATTATATTTATACCTACTCATACGTAATAAAAACATTTTTATACATAATCTGAAAACCGTTTGACCTATTTAATTGCTATTGTCGACAAATGAAACGCAAAACAATCATTATTCAATAATATAATAAAATAATAATACGAGTGTACGTTTATATGAATAAAACGTACGTGGGAGGTTCAAATCAAACATGAACAATGTAAGGTATTTATGAGTTCGTAACAGGATTATTAGTATACGATACTAACCTAACCTGTTACTTATAGTAACAGCGAAATACTTAACGAAATGTTTTAATCGTTTTTCAGTGGATTTTTACATATTTATTAGGTTTTTTTTCATAAACCGAGAAATCGTCCTTTTTTTGCATTTTCGTGTTTAAACCCCGAACACGTTTTATGCAAATTAAAACTCAATACGAAAGATTGACAGGATTTTAAGCATTTATATATATTTTGAACATAAACAAAACATAGGTATATTAATCATATCTATATAATATTGTACAGAAGAAAAATAATTAAAACTGTTTTTCGCAACCTGAAATTAGCGTCTGAAATCGACAAATTAATTTAATTAACACAATGCAATATTGTCGACGTACGTAATCATGTGACTATAACATTTAATCGATATTATCAAACGCAGAACGAATCTCTTCCGTCCGGCGTGGGGTCTTTGTTATTACTGTTAATTATTATTGTTGTAAAAGTACGCCGTATGAATTTTCCTAAGGGACTCAGACCACTCAGTTCTTTTTATTAGGATCGTACATTACAATTTAGTTTTCATTTCATTTCATTATTTACATACCTCCCGCCCGTTACTTATTGCTCTCGTAATTAACATATATGCCATTGGGACGTAAGCGTAAACAGTTGCTTTTTATGATTGTTTGACGGAACAGATTTTTTTTTGTAACCATCGAGAGAATTATATGAAAAAAGACTTCGAATCGTGAAAAGTCTAACGGCAATAAATGACGCGACTGTTCGTGACGTAGCTTAATCAACTGATAAGGGAAACCATGACTTCTCTCGGTCCAAAAGCCGGATACTGACCGTGCTTCATTTTTTTAGCACGCGGTGCTACTCAAAGGGCATGGCAGAAGATACCTCGACCGAGAGCAAGTTAGGTTAGGTTAGACGAGACGTCAGTCGACATATTAATATATTATTGGTGTGTCATACAAATAATAAAGTATTCGTTATAAACAAAGTTATATTGATATTTCAATTTTGTCGAGTTCAAATATTACCGAGCTATGTAAATATTGATGAACATTACCTGATTTGTAGGAAAACTCGACCATTCTTGAATAATAATTAATCATAAATAAAGCTGCGTAATTTAGACGTTTAGCCGATTTCAACTTTTAACTCTTTAGTGCCCAGCCTCGGTGATTAGGTATACGGTAATTTTACGACAGTGACAAAATGTCAAAAACAAAAACAAAAATAAAATAAAATAACTGAAATTACATTTTTTCGAGACTTACAAATCTGACACCGCGGGAAACGAAAATATCCGAACTTGCGAACACACATTAAACAACACTTTAGATGTTGATCGGCGCGGCGACGGGAGTAGTTCAACAGAAATTATCGTACCAAAGTTTCACACGAGCCTTCATAATATAATATGTACATATTGTATAAGCTGGGCACATAAATGATATACTCCGATTAAGTCTGTTGCGTATATCCCCAATTTTTCGAATTCGTGGTTAAAACGGTGACACGTCGAAGCCGTTCTTTTCATCCATATTTTCGAGGAAAAACTTCTTGCACAGTTTCACGCAACCCTTTAATAATTTCGAAAAATCACGCAAAATTTTCATTGATTTTTTTATTTTCATTTTTTTTTTTAATTAATAATATGGTATTTAGAAAAAAATAACAATTACAATTTTTAAAAAAAGTATTTTTAAAACCGTTTTTGTTTTCCAATTCGAAATTTAAAAAACAAAAAAAAATACTGAACATAAATTCCAGTAATATCGTACACGAGTGTAACTTAAATCTGTACATCACATTTTAAACAAGTAGTTTATTTTTTATCTAAATTACGCATATTAATAATCGTACTTAATAGATATTATTTATGGTCGTTTAATTAACTCTGACCTTTTTAATGAGTATTTAATTTTTACATATTAACAAACGTTTATAATAGGTATTTTTTAAAACGTAAACGTTCAATGTCGTATATAATATAACAGACCTTATAATACTATGGGCGTATTAACTGTAAGTTATGAATTATATTAATTATATCGTATACAATTTATTTTTCAAGTTGCAATAAATTAGGAAAAATACTAAAAGTATTTAAATATCAATTATTTTAAAAATTTAGTCGAAGTAAATGTTTTTCTTAACTTAATTTTGTTCGATCGTCCAGGTTTTGACAATTCTGTGTTAACTTAACATTTCAAACGATTACAGTCATATTATTGTTTCATACATAAATATATTAGATAATATATTTTTGTATGAAATATAAATATATTTATATAGATATAAATTATCAATTCGATGCATTATTATTGTTTAGTGTGTTGTTTTTTTATATAGTTGTAATAATAATTTTTTTCAATCTTTTAAAACTATTTTAAACCGACAACATTTTTAATATTAAATATATTTAATAATTTCTATAAAATTTATGATTAAATATATAAATTTATAACTAATTAATGTATTTTAAAGTTAAATATGTTTTTGAATTTTAATATTGCGATTATTATTATTATTTTAATCTCGTTATGGTATCGGTTAATTAGAGTGAATTTAAATATTCATTTATTGTAGAAACAACAATTACTCGTATATATTATCAGCGAGGTCGTCCATGAAGGGTTTAGGGTCCAACTCCCACTCATATACACGTATACAACCTTAATGAAATGCCATAATAGAATATAATATAATATGATTCTGTTTGAATGACTCGCTCAAATTTATTATGAGAATAATAAAGGAAAAATCGAGTCGCGGGCACTGTAAATGAGACTTTAAAGTAGTATCATTATTTTTGATTTGAAAGCAATGATAAATCGTTGTATTCGGAATATGATTATGGACGATGCTAGTAGCTTACTATAATTAATGAATGTATTACAATTTGGCCTCTTAAAAAAACTGTCCAAAACGAAGATGTCCACTGTTGGGGTTGGTTTTTTCATTTCGATTTTCGCGTCGTTTTTAATTATCTCTAAGGAAACTACCAAGAAATTCGAAAAACGTGTCGAATAAAGTACCGACTAGACGCGATTTTCTACAGAAACGTAACGCATGTCGGGATTGTGTGAACAAATCTAAAAGGAACACCCTATACTTTTTCGTATTTGCAGAGAAAATAAAGAAAAATAACACATCGTTGTAAGACCAAGCCGCTTAGAATCTAACAATTTATTTCAGACAACTTTACAAAGTTACTGTACATATATTATCGGTTGGCATCGGAACTTTATCGTCCGTACACGTGCCCAAGTATATAATTTATTAACTCTGTAATTATTACCTTAATTTAAACTGTATTCCGTAGAAATGTTCGAACCACTGCGTTGATTAGGTAGGTACCTGTTAGTTTTGTCATTAGACGCAACGGAACTTGTAACGAAGACGAACGAATGAACGAAGTTGACAAATTGCTGTACATATATAATACGGTATATTTAAACGAAACAGATATTTAACTGGAACAGTGGCGAAAATATACACACTTATATTCTATGAGATAAATCTCGTGCGACTATAGAAAATACAAGTGATAAAATTTTGCGACAATTTACAAATCCGAAATATCACATATTATTTTGTCTTTTTAATCTTTCTAGAAAACGGTAAAAAACAGCTAAATACACGAGACGTAGAACGTGCGAGTTTTCCAAATTGTTATAGATGCGTCCATTATCGATTAGTCAAATACGTAAATAATTAGAAGATTTTATTACGAAGCGTAAATTAATCAGTGAAAAATATTATTATTATAAAAAAAAAAGATTTATCTTTAATTCAATTCGGTGTGCTATAAAAAGACGACAAATACAACGAGTAAAACTGTGTACTGTGTACTGTATATGATAACGTTATAAATGTTTTAGGTTCTTAGCGAAGTGAATATATCGGTTTCATAACGATGTGCATTTTTTTGTTTATTTCGTCTGTAAACACTTTTTCGTGAAGAAGGGGTGAAAAACCGGTAGAATTGTCGACATATTCGTTTTGGACACGTACGATTTTCATGTTTTTCAAGAGCGCAAAATGTAATGCGAAAACGTAGACGCGTATAGTATTTCTTAATTAATCATTAATTTGAATAAACGATATAAGCGTCGAATCGTTTTCACGTGACTGTCCAAGCAACTCGCTTGATCCGATATCCACACCGCGTAAACCGTTTTGAAGATCATTTTCGAAAATATCGTTGCGAAACTGTTATCGAGGTCCACGCTCTGGTCACGTGTCGTCCAGTACGTATTTCGCGCAGTCGGTAGAAAATAATAATTATGCCAACTGACACGTATCGGCGGACGAAATAAGTAACGTAGACTAAAAATACGGTGTTTTTTCACCGGCGCGTAGAGAAACAGCGAGTTAAAAACACGTAAACATAAAAACGACGTTTCGTTTCGACATTTTGTAATCAAACATAATTTATTCGATTTATGTGCGTATGAAATGTATAAAAGATTTTTTTTTAACGGACAGTATATAAATGATTCGTAATATCGCCGACGCGCGAAAAAAAAAAGAATAAAGTCATTAATTCAACTTTCAGCCGTTGTTTCATAACGGAGTGGTGTGAATGGAACTCGGATCAGAGTTTATTATTATTATTATTATTATTATTATTATTATTATAATTCATTATACGCGTACACGTGTGTTGCGCGACGAACGACTACGACGGGAACGAGACGAAACGAACGACGGTTACGAATGAATTAACATGTTCCGAGTTGAGCGGATCGGGCGCCTACAATCACGAGTTTTCTCCTTGGAAGAGGTGTGTACGAATCGGCCGATAAAAACAAACGTGACGGAAATCCGCCCGATGTAATGGATACCCGACGTCGGCGAAATCGGCAGATGCGGTCGGAGGTTGTTTAAGATATTGTATTTTTGACCGAATGTCGGCGGCGAATGTGCCACCGTGACCGTATCGGACGATTTCGGGATCGTCGTGAGTCAAAAACACACGCGCGCGAGCAAAGACCGACTTATGACAGTTATCCAGGACGGCGGATTCGTGGCACGAATAAAACGGTTATTTTTTGACGATATAAACACGGTGACGTGCATCGAAATTCTCGTACGCGTTTCATTTGAGTTTTATTGGTCACATCGACTTGTTTTTGATTTGACAGCAGTGCGAACGGCGGTCACGTCACGTAGTGCCCCAATGACTCGTGGCTATGATAATCTGATAGACGTAAACCGGCCTTAAGCTTGTAAATGCGACTCGTAAAAGACTGTTGACGGAATTTGTTTCTCATCGCGTTTGTTTGCATACGCGTAAACACGCACGCACACGAGTATACGTAAAAAACATACAAAACATAAAACAAACAAACGCGAATCGTTCGCAAACAGTATATCGGTTTGCGGTAGTAGACATTCGTGTGCACGACACGGGAAATTGAAACGTCTGTGACACTAGAGAAAACCTATGCTGTGATTCGATTTCGACGTGTCAAAATCATAATAATAACGCGTCGGCCACGGTACGAACAAACGTAAACGAAAAACGTAAACGAAAACGAATACAAAATGAATTCAGTCGTCGACGGTCATCACGTAGACGTCCGAATAAATTGCGTTCGCGTTTTCGGCAAAAAAAAAAACGGATAGAGACGGTGCGCAATATTTATTAGGAAATACGTAGGCGAGGTACGGAACGCGCGGCGGAAACGTTATACGATAAACAGCAAACGAAAAAACCCCCCCGAATAGGAAACGTAGGCCTAACCTGACCTAACCTAACCACGGGGTCGGAAAGAAACGAGTGCATATAGGTTAACGCGTCGTTATCTGTACACCGTGCGGGACCGGGAACGCGAAGGTCGCGCGACGGCGTACCGTGGAACGGGCTTAAGAAATACAACGAACACGTAAAGGAATAACGGAAAACACGTGCGTTTGTTATTGAACGCCGGCGGATCATTCGGGACGAGCGTGCGCGGTCGTTCGTCCGGCTCGTGCACGTTTGCCCGGTCCGGTTCGCGATTCCCGGTTCCGGGACGACACGAGACGGACGGGCCGCGTTAGGTTAGGTTAGGTTAGGTAAGTCGGACGGACGCGCCTGTAACCACGAGCTTGCCGCCGTAGTGCTCGCGGAACGTCCGACCGTCCCGCGGCCATCCTCCCCGTCCGTCCGCGTTCGGCCGGCAAAACGAGCGCGCTCGCCTCGTGACGACCATGACTAATCCGCGCGCCGTTTCGTCTCGCGTTTGTTGCAGAGGCTGCCGTCGCCGTCGTTCCGGCCGCAACCGACCGCGGAAACCCGTCCGTCCGTGCCAACGACGACCGACCGCCCCGCCATGAAGCTTCTAACGGTCGCCTGGACGTTGGCGGCCGTGTGCACGTGGTGCTGCGACAGCGCCATCGTCTACGAGCCGCTGGTCCGGAACGCGCGCTGGTACGATCCCCGGATCCCGGACTTGGAACTTCTAGACGTAAGCCGTTTCGCTATCACGTAAACTTCGCGCCGTCCGTTCGCGTCCTCCGCAATCCCGCGTTGCGATCTGACTCGACGCGCTTGGCCCGCCGCGACTTCAAAACCGGTCGAAAGAAACGACAACGTGTGCTCTGACGGTGTACCTGGTCTGCGAACGGTCTTTCCGACGGTGCCGTGTGACTTTAAAATCGTTAACGAAAAACTACAAAGCGAAATCATTTTTTAAAAAAAAAGGCTAAAAACATTTTACGACGCGGAATTCGTTACTTTTTCATGTTCGGATTTTAAAGAGATAAATCGACTATTTCTTAAAAAAAAATTTTTGCTGTTAAAATCGCGGAGAGATACTATCATGCGGATATCGAAAAGACCGAAAAAATATGATTTATTCGTTGTTATCCATCCATACGGGGTTTAACATTTTGAAATATTCGAATTAATCGAAACGCGATTTTTCTAGAAAATATTTACAATATCATTAGAGTAAAAATAATATCTGGAATATATATGGTGCCTATGAACGTTCCATTAAGCCTTCCATTGGTCACACGAACAACACGTGTCTTTGATTTCGCCCAGAACACATTAATTTTAGGCGAGTCACGCTCGTGTTCGATTATGGCGTGGGGGCTGTTCATGCTTCATACCCGAACGTTATGACGATTTACCTTATCGTTTAAATGGAAGGCGTCTGAAAACGAGAAACGAGAAGCAACATTTGCATCCACTTGCGTAAAATCGCTGAATTCGAGTCGTTTCAACTCAAAACACGCCAAACAGTTGCTCGGAGATTTCCAATTCTCGACTTGCGTGGGTGGTTGAATTTACACGGACTACGTTGAAAACTCTCTACAATTTTTTCCACATTATCTTCGGATACTTCGAACTGCCGATACCACCGACGAATGCTCTGAGCAGTCGGTGCGTCGATCTCGTAACCATGACGAAAATCGCTTTGCACAGTTATTAGCGATTCACGTTTTGAAAATCACAACACACAAAACAATTTTTGTTTTCCGGTCGACGTCTTTGAGGAGACTAACTTATCGTTATAAATAATGTCAATTAAATGAACTAATGACATTATTAAACTTGAAATTCCCCGCTATTAATTAGTATATAATTTGATACGATAAATTTTATAAAACCATTTGAAACCGGATGAATCATTTTGAATAACTCTGTAATTTTATCCTATATAATTATTTTCGTGTACAAACGTCGATTACGGTTGTATTGACGTTCAATTTTTACAAGTATAGACGGACGAACGGCGGGACAGGAGAATTTTTTTTTAAATTCTGCCGGCGCTTTTTCAATTTGTTGTTTTGAAAATATTAAATATTATCCGTTCGACAAAAACGGTGTGTTTATCAATCGTTTCTCGACATTGGAACTTCCGCCGCGAATCGCCATAAATTTTGACATCATTGTAATCATTACAATTGCGACCCACTGAAACGAAATATCAATACACGATCATCAGGTGTAAACTATTCGGTAGTGGCCATAAAAGTGGTTGATAAAAATCGTTCGTTGACAATTGATGTGTCGTTTAAGTCGTCCACAAATAGCTGAAATGTCATCGTTTTCAACCACAGTCGTGATATTGTGTCGTAACGGGCGTTATTGAGTGTAAATAGTGTTTATTGTCATTTCGTTATGGTCTACGCGTGTTCAAATGGTTTACTCCGACGAGAAAAATACAAACACGAATGAAATGTTGTCCGATGCAATACCAATGAAAATCCGTTACAAAACATTAGTCTTATTAGCATGTTACGCTATGACTGACACGCCGAACTCAAAACGTAATCTAGAAATTGTGATCTACTGTGAAAGTGATCACTGGATTTACATATTAACTTTACACTTAAAAAAAAAAAACCACCCACGATATTATTATAGTGCCTGTCGTTACACAAATAAACGTGTTTTGTTTTCCTAACCTAAGCAGAAAAACTTTTTGGACGTGGCTCTAATCGAGAAGCGGAACAACGGAGGCGCGATGCAAGGCGAATCGCCGAGGAATCGACCGAGTTTGTCCATCGTTAACTCGCTGGACGTGCTCCGGCAAAAGTTAATGTACGAGGTGGCTCGGCGACACGTGGACGAGAACCAGAAAGTGCTGTCGCAGAACCATCAGATACTGAAGAATCTCGGGAAACGATCACTGTTCCGTTATTTCGAAGTGCCGGAAAGGTAATTGTTTTTTGGTTTTTTCCCTGATCTTATTTGCTTTCCAGTTGCTAAGGGCACTTAACGATTATGGTTAGGATGTCGCCGCAAATAAATGAGTATTGAAATTGATAACGCAAACAAAAAATAAATAAATAATAATGAAAAACAAAATTTTGCTCGGCTCGAATGATCTTGTACTCTCGTACGATTCATTTGTAAATCACTATCAGTGAAAAAACGTCGAAAAATAGGAAAAGTTGTTTTTAGTTTATATTTTAACTTGGAATCAATTGAAAATTCACTCGGTAGGGGAAAAAATGGCAATAGTAACATTATCTGAGCCCTGTTTAAATATATATCACACGCATATTATATCGCACGTCATGCTAAATAATAACATAATTATAATATATAGAACTTTATTTATTGAACAATATGTTATTTAATCCGTTCGGCGCGTGAATCAGTTATAAACTAACCAATTTCAAATATTCGTCTTTATTATTTACAACAATTGTACGATACGATAACATGGTTAAACATTCCACGGTTATAGTTAATATAGTTATAGTTATACACTACGAAATTCGATAAACGCTTAAAAATACTCGATCGTCGGCCCCGATTGCGGTTTGTACAGACTTTATTCGTGTTTTTTTGTTCGTGTTTTTTGAGGGGAAAGTTTATTTTCGGTGTCCATTGGGTTAAATGTTAAATGTACAATAATATAGCGTTTTTCGAGGAAAACAAAAAATAATGTTCAAACACGAGTACATTATAGTATCGAATACGCGACAAACCGAATTGTTTTTGTTTGTTTCTCGTTTTCATCGAGTGGAACGCGTTTATAAATTTAAAAATACAACGTTTTGAATAAATTGGAAAATGCGAGACTTTTCTTTTACCAATAAGAAACGGTTGACAATAACGATTATGGATTTGACGTATTAAGACTATTTTTGTGCTGTCGTATTTAATAAGCGTTTTGTTTTACAGGTTTTGAATGAGACCTGTTTGGATTTCGTCGGTTTAACAGCGTTATAATTTATGGATATATTTTATTTATAATGCAATATTATTGATTTATCTGTTAACTTTATCTATATTAATAATAATAATAATATTACCTAATCTCGTAGAAAGCCAAAAAATTATTGTTATTATTTTGTTTTTGTTTTTTTTTGTTGTTTTCATTTCAACAATATATATATTATTATTCCGACGTATATTATTGAAAAATATATAAATAAATATAAAATAAATATATACTCGAATGCAACCAGATCCAACGGCATTACACTCGATCATCTTCACTATAACAAATACAATATATTATACTTGTTCCAAAACAAACAAAAAAACAAATAAATAAAAAACCAGTATTCAATGTTTAATTTAGACAATGTGTATTTGTATTTGTATTTTTGTTTTGTTTAATCATTATTTAAAAATTAATTAGAGCATCGTAAAATGATTTAATACCTGTTATTTTTTAATAAAAAAAAAAAATTATAATATTACAGGACGCATTATAGTATTATTATTCCATTGTGTGCATATGTTATATTTTTATTGTTCAATCATTTGCCGATTTATTGTTCGATTTTCCGAAGATAGGGTTTAAAACGACGTTTACCGCGTACATGATAATAATAACAACAACAACAACAACAACAACTACAATAATAATAATAATAATAATAATAATAATAATATGCACGTGTTTTGTTAATTCACGGCGTTTGTGACGCCTGTCCACTGTACCGAAGATCCGTCCCACCTGCAAGCCAAACGAAAATCAAAAAAGTTTATAAATCGTCGTCACCGGTCAACTGTATAGACGATGCTAGTTATAAGTAAGTATATTATAATTGTTTACGTATGAGATATCGTTATATATAATCTCATCGAATTTATTGATCGACATTCGGTTTACGAATTAGTTTTTACGCGTTAAAAATTCTATTGGTTATTCGTCAGTAGGCTTAAGAACTTAGTGTTTTAAAACGATTTTCTTTGGCTTTTACATTTTTTATCGTTATAAGTGGCTATGGCCTTATACACGTAAGTATATAGTATACTATAACACAAAAAAAAATTAAAATTAAAAAATAAATCGAAATTTGTGAAAAATAAAAACTAAAGACTTGCAAAATATTATCCATAATATTAAAAATATGATTTGAATTTTATTATTCAAAACATGTTACGGTATTTGTTACTTTATTTTGTATAAAAAAAATATTTTCTTTTCGCACGTCAACCAGAATACTCGAAAAATCAATTTTTCTGCAATACGTTGGTTGATTTTTTTCGACTTTTGAAGGACTGTTGTAAAAAAAATAAAAAATAGATTTTTGCTGTACAAAATTTGATGATATTAAGTGCTGTGTACATTCGTCGTGGCCGTACACGAAATCGACGGGAATACATATTACGTAATCGGGTTTTCTTTAATGGACGTAATATTTTGGTAGTAATTAATGACTCGTGAAAACACGTTATAATACGAATACGTTTTTTTTTCAACGAAATCAGACTTAGTTTCTCGTCCCACGAGAATAATAACGGGGCCGGGAATACAAACGTGATTAAAGTTCGTTTAATTCGACCGGCGGAATTTTTTCTCGCTTAAAAACGATTTCGGAAACGTGACGAAACAGACAGCGGATTATTATTATTATTATTATTATTATTATTATTATTATTATTATTATTATTATTAATTTTAGTATAATTTCGCGTTAAGAAAACAGACAAAAAAAACGCGGGGGCGCGCGCGCAAGAAAAATCGCTACTCACTTCGAATGTATGAGGCACTCGACCAACAACAGTTGAGAAGTGGTGTTGTTCACGTCATCCGTAACCTTCATCCGCGTCTGTTCGCCCTGATGGGATCGCGTGTCAACTGTTGCGTAATTTTCGCTGCCGCTACACGAATAGTAAGTCAATGGAAATCTGCGGACACGGTCAATTCAGATGTTATCGTGACGACAATCAGTCAATCGACCGCGTCGCTCGTTTAGACGCAGGGGCGATCGTAACGGATTTCACTTTATTTTCGGTTTTAGAGGAAAACTCATTTTTTTTCAGATATTTCGAATGAAAGTCATCATTTACTACAAACAAATTTTTTTCGCGCGAAAACACGACGTCATCGCAGGCTCAACTACAAGTCTTGTACAATATACCATTCACTCTAAATGGCGCTTTTTTTTAATCGCACAATGCCGTCTGTCTCGTTCCGTTATATCCTTATCTATTTCGCTACATCATTTTCAATCGCTCTATCATCTTACACAGCTGAACCTAAATATTCGAACATTTCAACCAGATTTATAACTTCGCCCTCGGACCCAACCGTATGTCTAACACTATTTCTTCGTCTCTCGTCTCCAAACCGAAACTTTAAACATTCTGTTTTAGATCTACTTGCTATTCTCAAGCAGTTTCTCTATAAGATTTCTCTCCATTATTATAACTTATATTCCAATACTTCAGTTTACAATACGTCTACCGAAGCCACGTCATACACAAAGGTGGTTCATCCCGTATATCTTTTTTAGGCTCATCAGTTACTAGTGAAAACTAATCGATTATAAATATTTCTTTACAACACGCAGTAAATTATACTACACGTGTATTTAGAGACGATCCGAGTAGTGTATAACTTAATTTATTAAATTTATGACATATAACAATATATAAAATCTAAAAAAGCTAAGCATTCGATAGATTTTGTTGTGTTCATCTCCAGAAAATTGTATTGAAATTACTTTGTTGAACACGTGAACGTAAAAGTATTTGTCTCCTCGACCAACGTTAAGAAAATAAAATAAACAATTTGAAATACGCGTCGATTTACAAGTGTAATATTGCTCGCGCGGGTATTATCGAACGAAAACAGTGTAACACAATAGTCAACTTAACATACTGAATATGGTACGACACCCTCTTCAACATATTAATAATGTTGACCATCTGTGAAGTTAATAAATAACCGAACAATATATATAGATCAGATTGTCGTACAGTATGTCATTACGCGGATCAAATAGCAATAAGTCGAAACAACTATCGTTGACAAAACTCGTAATTATGTTTCGAAGTTCAAGTCGTTTCAAGTTTTTGTTTTGTTTTCATTCCCCTTTGGTACGTGTCGTCATTCAGCAACATATAACCTAACCGTATGTTTAAATATAAGAAACACTATAAGTTTTTTTTAAAATTCTTTAAAAAAATAAAAAAAAACATAAGTATTTTAATATCATACATTCAAACTGTGAGACGTTGTTTTCCTTCGGTTTATACGAATCGTTATCAATCATCGCGTAAAATATAGGGTGTTTCATTAAGAACGTTGGATTTTCAAGACGACATTGGAAACGCAGTGACTGTAAACGGGGAACATTATCGAGATATGGTTTCAGCAGAATAGTGTTACTTGCCATACTGTTCGTGCGACAATCACTTATTGCGCGAAAAATTTGAGAGCCGACTTCTTTTATGAAATGGTAACCAGAACTGGCCTCCCAGATCATGTGATTTTACTTCGTTGGACTTCTTTCTTTGGGGCTACGTTACAGTTCGTGTCTATGAAAACCAATCACGAATCATTGAACAATTTAAGGAAGAAATTTGTCGCGTCGTTGATGAATTTGATACAGAAATATGTCAGCGAGTGATAGCCAATTTTGTGACCAGAACTGAAGCTTGCCAAAATAGCCGAGGCAGACATATGTCCGACGTTATATTCCATACTTAAATCGGAGAATATATACTTTATGTTTATATAACTATTTTGTTCAAAACATTTTTTATAATAAAGTTATAACGAGATTAAATCAGGCGTTTTTAATGAAACACCCTATATTTTATAAAACAATTAATAGCGATAATTAATTGCATAACAAACACGAAGGTGTTAGTTAACCGTACCAGTACAGCTATATATTATTAAATTGTACGGTTGATTAAACAATAATAATATCGGGTTTTTTTAATGATATACACAATTATATATGAATTTTTAAACTCGCGTTCAAACTGTTAGGTCCCGGTTTCAGTATTTCAAAGTATCCCATTTAAATGCATTAAAAAAAATTAAACCGAAAATTATAAGTTCTCTTTTAGAGCAGTGGTGCACGAATAGGAATCGAGAAATATAGGCCGACGGGGCTTGTCTACACTCAACAATTATAAACACATAAAAAGAAAAATACGCGCTGACGGTGCGACTCCACTTACAGATTTTTTTGTTTAAAAAAAAATGGGCATAAGGCGGAAGTCCTAGAAATTTCATCAGACATTACGTTTAAGCCGCTGCACTAACAAAGTACTTCAAAACAAGGTTTTATTACAATACTTTGTGACGAAGTAGTTATTAAATACTGAGCATGAAAACGACAGAAAAACGAATTGAACGGTCGTCGGATGAAAATTTTAGGTTCGGGTTTTCGTGAAAGTACGCGAGTTTCGGACTTGGCTCGGGTCTGAATATTCGGAAGATCGTCGAAACTAACGTTATTTATGTTACTGTTGTTCGCTTCGACGTACGAAACAGCATATTTTCAACGCTTACCGTCGTCGAAAACGTACGACGGCCAGAAGAATCAAACGTAGAGGCAGATTTCATAGGTCGCAACTCGTGTTTCGTATCGATTGCGCGCCTCTGTTTCAGAGGGCTTATCGATAACAATTATGTTACGAACGATATGTTACATTATCATTATTTACACCTATTAAAACGAGCGTATGATTGTGTTAATGATGTAATTTATAAACATATACGAAATCGTTTTCATAACGTTCGAATTAAAATAATAATAATAATAACGTTTCGTAAAATTGTTCATCACGCATTCAAATGGAATGTGTTTAAAAAATAATATATATAACTACACGTATACGATCTAATAACAAAGAATTTGTCTTTCGTGTAAACGAGTGTAACGACCACTGGTGGACTTTAGACGGTTATGTCGATAGATCAAACGTATTATCGATTTTTCTCAATTTTTTTTTTTTTAAAACACATATCGTACGCATTATATAATATACGTATACGTTTCAAAATTTAACGTATTAATATAGGTCATAATAAACGTTAAATTAACCGCTTTAAACATAAAAAAAAAAATCTTAAAAACCGTTATACGATACGTCACGTGTGTTAAACCATACATATTCGTACAATACAGTATCCAATAATGTTACGTCGCGTAATTTATTATTATTAATAATTGTTTTTTCTTATCGATATTATCGAATACAATATACACACGTGTGTTGTTCGTTATAGAAATTAAAGGTCAAAGCGAGTGCAAAATTATAAATCAAACGACACGGTTATCGACTCGCGCGCGGTCGGTTTTACCTGAAATTTGCGCACTCCGACATCGGTATAATAATAATTAATATAACGTCGTTCGTCGTCCGCCGTATACAAATAACAACGTCGCGTTGCACAATACGTTGCTCGTGTTACGTAACGCGTTGCCAACGTTTTTGCAACGGTTTCCGACAACGGCTCTCCTCAATAAATAGTCGTAATGACTTTTTTTTCCTTTTGCCGTCAGTTGATTTCAGACGGCGAATAAAATTAATATTAATTATATTTACAGGGACGTCTCGCGGAGACCGCTACCAAACCTCCGTTCGAAAGTTTCGTTTCGTTTTCCAATAATAACCGTTACACTTTTTTTGTTTTTTTAATTTAATTTTAATTATAAAGAAATTTACATTATTTTTTTTTTTATTGAAACCGTCATTTTGTAATTTATGTAGAAAAAATTGTAGAAAATAAACGAATATAGTATTTAACAAACATTTGTCTTCGAAATTCGTGAAATGGCTTATTCGCGTACAAATATTAAAGAAAACGCTTTAATGTTTTTAGTCGTGAGAAAATCAAAACAAAATATTTAACACCAATATCGTAATAACTTTTAATTATTAGAAAAAAAAAACTTTAAAATATCGAATAGATATAAATAGATATATATATTTATTTTGTGAAATAATCGTTTTGAAAATATTCAATTCTCGGTAAGAGCAAATAATTTTTTTGCATTCAAAACAAAACAAAAAACGAATAATAGCCGAATACTTCTTTGCGAATGTCGAATATAAACTTTTAACCGACAGCATATAATTTATACAGAAAATAAATGTATAAATACGTTTGTACAAGCGATCGTATAAGTTCACACGGGCGTTTGCCGGCGAGACCGGAATCGTAATAATTGTACGCGCCGAGACTGTACGTTCACGTGCGTCACTTTGGAGCGCGTGAGTCAAACGAATAACCGAAATTTCGTGTCGACGAGTTCGGAGAAACCGTATTGTCGGCAATTCTCGCAGTTTCCCGGTCTCAAAAAAAAAAAATGCAAAAACGGTAAGGACTCGTTGTAGTTTTTTTTCGACAATTTTCTTCGAAAATTATACGACGCAATTTTTCAAAACGTACCTTTTACACCCAGTCGCTGTGGTACTATTTTCGTACTTCGCGTTTTGTTTCCGACGTACAAAGAAACTTTGAAACTTTCAGAGTAGTTTTCTGTTCCACAAAGGGGTTTCCGTGGAAAAAATCGCGTGTTCTTATTGACACCGTTTCGTTTCAAAAACACATATTTGTATATATTATATAACTTCATATATGCTTCGATTCGAAAAGTTAAAAATATTACTACCGTAAAACGATTTGATCCAATACGTCATATGCACGTTATGATTTAAAGTATACTACTTCATTTATACATGCATCGTTTAAGATCGGATTATGCAACGTATCGAAAAACTTTGTAAATCTCGTCAAAGTCGTAAGACACTTTACACCACCGCCTTATTCGGAAGTCAAAAGCCAGTTATCGACAATATAAAAAAAAAACATTCGAATACCACATCGCATTCATCTCTTTTTACACCGTTCTAATCACATTTCCGGTTAGTATTCCGTATGTATTCGAATGCGTACACACCGAATACGTTTCGAATACTTTCCCCGATCGTAGGCAGTAAAAGTCCAATTCCATTAGATTCGAAGTCTCCACCAACTATACATCAAATCCGTTCTCACCTATGCAAGACCAGTCTGGGGTCCGCACATCTCTCGGTCAAATCGGAAAAAAATCGAAGCTGCACAAAACATCGGCCTTCGCGTCATTACTGACGTCCCGCCATATGTTTCAAACCGGACGTTACTTAGGTCGGTCCGATTCACGAACATATTTCGAAAACGTCGAAAACCAACTACTACAAAAATTCTCAATCCGTGTACAAACACGTCCGCGAACTAGACAGATCCACTGAGTACGAAGTATGCAAGAAGAAAATACGGCCATGCCACTGAACGATCGCTTAAAAATAGACAAAATCATTATTTAACACTTTCTTCAGCACGTAATATACTGAAATGTGTCCCGTAGGCTCAACGGCCGTTCACACGTACAATAGCAATAGCGAAGACATTTCAGAAGTGTTATCCAAAACACTGAACACCCACCATGCAACGCGCGATATCGAAGGCGTATTTATATGGAGTGGATGGGGAATTGAGAGGACTCTCCGAAATTTTAGAAACATTTTTCAAAATAATTATGCCCATAGTATACTATATATACTGATATCCTTGTTTTTTTCATAGCGTGCGAGGTTTTACCGATTTTTAACGTCTGGCTCTCGGTCAGAAATAAGCGATGACTCAACGACCCATTTACTCAATGTCTCGAGTCCTTCTCACCGAACAAATGACAAAAAAAAAAATACAAACAAACAAATACGCGCCTGTGCCATACGGTAAGATAACGTACCTCCGTTCGGCCAAATGATTCCGCAACAGCTCTCTGTTGGTGTTGAAGAGTACGCCGTAGTGGCCTTTGGCGCACGTTATCCAAATCGGATACGAAGGCGTCTTCAGCCGGGAACCGGGTATTTGAGTGATTTGCGCCGGCGAGGACGTTTCCTCGTAGTGGACGAGCAGACCCACTTCGCTCCTGGCCAATATCCCGTAGTGCGGTATGGCCTATCGGAAGACGAATTTCCGGTTGTTAAATTTGTTGTGTCCGTGTTATACGACGCGCGGTTTCGTAAATTTTTGTAAAACTCGAACAGTAACAACAGTATACGTATAATACAGATCCCGAAAACATTCACCGTAATCGTATTTATTGTAAGCTGGAGAAATGTTCGAACAATAACAAAATAACACCGGACGTATAGGTGGGCATATGATACTGTATGAAAATGATTAGGTATAGTGTCTCGAATAATTGTCGACGTCCCGATGGTATTTCTGATAACGGAATAACATTACTATCATATTTCGTAATTCCGTTTTGACACGGGTATGAAAAAGATTGCCGCGATTACCGTCCGTGTTGTATATCGGCCCGAGTGAGTTATTTAGATTTTTGAATTTGAAAACAACGACAAGTGACTGTATTCGGAAAACGATTCCGAACGACTTTAGTAATTTGTCAACGAGTATTGTAAGTATCGTGAAAACTCGATATATGTTTAAGCTTGTATAACGATTTCAGTTTTATAAAAAAAACCTCACCACCAAAATCGCCCGTGTCCTAAAACGAATTCGTCAACAATTTTATCAGTTTTTTTCGCAATTTTCGCGCAGTTTTTCCCTACCCACGAGAAAACTACACCGTGAAAAATCGAAAAACGTATCAGACAAACTACGATTCAGTCACGATTTATTGTCCGGGGGACTGAGCGGTAACGTACTGTATACATACATACTTATATTTAGAACTCACGTAATGCTGTTCGTCGCCGACGTTCACAATGCCGTTGTGCAAATTAGGCGTGGCCCTGCCGGTAAGCATAAGCGTCACGATGCATATGGATCCTTCTTCGGCGCCCGATATCAGATACGCTTTTTCGTCCATCAGGTCTGTCGCGATCCTGTTACACAACATAACGTGGTACGTTCTGGTATCGTTATGATATACGCGACGTATGTCGTAAACGTATTAGACGTAAGAGTCTTGTGAAAGCGTTTTGAAACGCGTAATACACGTGTAATTGGTGTAAATATAAATAATAAATGACGGAACTCTTTAAGCGTTGAGCACAACGTATTGATTTTATTCAATAATATTAACGTTTTATCGACTTCGTAAAGTGAAGAATAAATAAAAAATAAATAAATAAATAATAGAAACTTCAAAAGTTTACGAGTTATAATTGTTCAAAGTATGTTTTTGTCAAAACACGAAATAAAATAACAATTAAAAACTTTTCTCTGTAATTTTTAAATTCGTAAAACATTTTAATAACGATATAATATGTACGTTTTTTATTTGTTTTTTGTCGAACAAATGAAAAAATATTTACTTTGATATTCCTCTCGTCAACACCGAACTGTACAGAAACAATAAGGATCCTGGTCCGGGATCGTCCTGGAACTATACAGACACGTAATTTAAGCACGTTGTCATTTGTTTCTCTCGAAAAACGGACGAGTCAATGTTTTCGATATTTCAAAAGAAGCTTGGCCGACCTCGAAAATTATTGTGATATTAAAATATCGCGTTGAAATAAACAAAATATTGTTGTCGTATATGCTTCTTTTTATCTATTATGTACACCGACTTACCAAGTGCAAATATCTTTTGAGAAAAATTTCCAAGTCTTCTATGTTGGTGAACTCGAATAAGTGGAGCTGTAATATAAATACGATAATAGTTATCATTAGAACGTCGACGGTTACCTAAAAAGTAAAGAAAAATATTCTCACGATCGATTCGACGGAACCACCCGCCCTCTTCTTTTAAACCGACAGTAGTATTGTTTAAGAGCCGTTTATCGAGAAATAAAACGTACGCGATTTGATCACGAAACAAACCGATGAGAAAAAAAACGACTTCACGGGAAAACATACTCTCGTGTCTCGCGCGATAGTCAAATTTCGATCGCTTTCTTTATTGGTTTTTTCATTTGAAGGAGAATACATTTCGCAGGTGGAATTTGACTCGGATTTTCGATTAAACTTCAATTTTGAAATTCGAAACCCGACGTGACATGTAAAATGTCTCTTATCTTCTCGTGTCGACAGCCTTGAAATTGTGAAACCAAGTCCCGATAGGAGACCGAAAACCGACGGTTAAATACTAGGAAACATTAATTGAAACCTATTTGGTTGTTTACGGTTTCGTATCGTATAAAACGTCTATTTCTTTTTTCATCCGGACGTACGTATATATTCATTTTTTTTTTTTTTTAGTTTTTAGTTTTTCCTAAAGCCGCCTGCGTTATTATAAATACGCGGAAGAAACATTATTTATCCGATCCCTTTGTTTTGCTACGCTTTTATCGACGCTTTGTACGCTGCCGAATATCGTCGGCGGTGTGAGGTCTGCGGGGGATTTATCGGCCGTTATACAAGCGGTTTTTATATTTTCCGTCTAAGTCTTTAAACGGGCCCGCCGTTCAATCGCCTTACTTTTTCGGTAACGTTGTCCTGGAAGTAGTTTAACGAGTGCGGCACGTAATTGTTTTCCTGCGGCAAGCACACCGTCGCCTTGTCGTTCTCGCCGGCTTTCCATAGGATTTCGGTGAGCGATTTGCAAAACGCGTCCAGCTGCTGTTGTTTGGACGGTTTCGTGCACCTAAACGGCCGCGGCGGACAAAACACCGTTAAGAGTTATGCGTCTAGTGACACGGTTTTCAAGCAACTTATAACCGGTACAGGTCACAATGGAACGTTACGTTTTATCGTGCGAACGACTTTTTTTATGTGTTCGCAATTATACATTTACACATTTTCTCACCTCCCTATAAACACCGGCAAACACGTATGACTCGGTGTTTCGTTTATAAGTTTATTTAATTGTTTTTTTCTTTATACACTCGGTTTATATATATATATAATATTGTAATTTAATATTATCATCGATTCGATAAGGTTTTATGTATTATTATGAAAATAATGGTATTGCACAGACCGACAATGTAATCACTACTCAATGTTATATTTACGTAATACACTTTGAGCGTTTTACCGAATATTTAACAAACAGTGTTTCTAATATTAAAAAAAAATTATACATTAATCGAATTGCACGTCGACATGAAACCGTTTTCTAAATACCCGCAGAGCTTTGAATATGAAAAACAAAAATAATTTTAATGTGAAACGTTTCAAAAACCCGAGCTCGCAGATTATACAACGCGTACCCTAACCGCACGGCTACAAATGTTTATAAAATATTTCCAGAAAATAAAAACCGTATATTACGGGCTATTGTTGCCGGTGAACAACAGATGTTTGAGCACGTATCCTTGCACCGCGGACAGCATGCCTCTGGTGCCGTTCCTGCGCGCCCGTAGCCCGTACGACAGCTCCTTCTCCGGCTCTCTGAACACGAATCCGGTGCGCAGCCATTCACCTCTAGGCGGTGTGTCGCACGCCCCGAACACGATCGATCGCAGAGCCTTGTTGAGAACCAAAACAAAAACAAACGGACGGACAGTTAACCTGAGTGTTTTAACGTCGTCCGAAAACGACGGAAAAAACAATAACCGTCGACACCCGGCGGTTTCCGAAATTGGCATTTTCTGCCTGTATATCCAAAAATATGCTGAGCGCGATCGGTGAGTGGCACGGAAAGGAAGACGCAAAACATACTCAAACCGTTTAATAATGTCGAATCGTCAGAACGAATATTATTGCTAAATGGAAAAACGTTATGGAAATACGAACGAACCACTTATAATAATAATATTAAAGGATATACGAATATTACTTTTAATAATTATTTTAGTACTGTACGTATATATGCAAAAACAATTAAATGTAAGATAATTCGATTTGTTTTGCGTTAAATTCCAATGAGACGCAGTTATGTCTTATGATTAAAAATGAATACAATTT
This sequence comes from Schlechtendalia chinensis, assembly GCA_019022885.1. Taxonomy (NCBI): domain Eukaryota; kingdom Metazoa; phylum Arthropoda; class Insecta; order Hemiptera; family Aphididae; genus Schlechtendalia; species Schlechtendalia chinensis. The sequence continues at coordinate 11,284,406 of CM032348.1, read as the reverse complement.
AAAGTGTTTGAGACCTGATTATTAAATAAAAGATTATCAAATAAAAAAATTTAAAGAACATTTTTAAAATCATTAGTCACAATTTTTTTTTAAATGTTCAAACTCGAAATTTTGGATAAAACGGCCGAAAACTAGATTTTAGTCTAATTTAAAATCAATTACAGTTTCAACAATGATCAACGTTATTATGCATATAATCGATAATCATATCAAGTTTTTAAGATTGTTTTCCTCTGAACTATAACAAAAGAACAAAACCGATTTTGTCGACAGTCCGCGTACGTAACGATACATTTTGAACAATTATTGCAAGTATGGAGAAAAACGATTTAAAAAAATTGTTCAACGTAATGAGAGTGATTTCGAGACAATTAGCGTAGTCAGCGTTTTCCAGCGGAGGCGTGTCAACGACATCGTGTTTCACAGATTGAATTTCCGAAGGTGCGAATTGAATCGATAGCCTTAAATTACCCTTAACGAAGTCGTCACTCGAAATGCATAATAGTGCTTATCTTTGACGAGTATAACTAACGACGTACAAAATTGTCTACAACAAAAAATTTCGCAAAACATTGATTTCTAGTGGTGCGGAAACCTAATAAATCGCCGAACCAATTTCAAGTGTCCGTCGCACATACGTTTATGATTTATACTAAAAACTACGTACTGAATATATGATAAAAACAAATTCACATAAAAACTCGTTCCCATAACTGTGGCAAACGTATAATACATATTAAATATAAAAAATAAGAAAAATGAAATATCTGTTCCAACGGTATCGACTATCATTTTGATTGAAAATTGTGTTTTTTTTCCCCCCAGAGATATTTGAACGTGACAACTTTTCTTGAAATCGCGAAAGTGTAAAAGGAATGTTTGATGTGCTTATTGAAACGGGACTGGATAGAGATTTGAAAATTCGTGTACTCTCTGTCCAGGAAAAAGAATCTCTCCTACGGCTGTCGATACAGTGGTCGGTGATCTAATTTTATAGTTGTAATTTACAGAAAACAAATAAACACCTTCATACGAGCCCTATTAAATTTATAGTTTTTCGACGTGATTTGTTGTTCAAACAGAAATCGTGGCGATGCGAATGAACGAAGCGATAATTTCTCAAAACTAATCCCAAATATACTTGTGAGTAAACATTTCGGGTTTATTTTGTGAACAAAAATTAGTTACAATACAACAACACGACAAATCTCTGCGGGATTTACACACACACGCACATAACAGTCGTTTGGACGGTTTGTTTGGAAATAAAATATGTTTTTGTAGTTTGTACACCATAAATCTATTCCGAAAATATTTTGATTTTCGAGGATTGTTTTTTTTGGGGGAGGGAGAGGGGTCGTATGAAATACGCTAAAAGTTTCAAAAGTATTTAAAATACACAATCGAATATCGAGCTAAAAATCATGTAAAAAACTTACTCGAGTACTTTTTAAACGTATCTCAGTATTATTTAAGTATTAATTTTTTTTAAATTCAAACCATTATTTACAATCTGTACAGTTTAGTAGGTACGATAAGTATATGAGTTGATATATATATATATTTTTTTTTTAATTTTTACGCGAATCATTAGAATGTATGAAGTTGTCCATTGGCAGACCACTGTCTGTTTGTAATCTGTCGATTACAATCGAAAAATGAGTAAAAATTAAAACGTGTTCACAGAAAACATAACTAAACCGATACGTTCTTCACGTCCAATCGTTGATTTCGAGTATGTCGATACCATTCGACGCAATCCGAGGGACCTCAAAAATGATTATTGTACGCTGGGCCCGAGAACTCACAGGCGAGTGATGATAGTAATTAAAAAATAAATTAAGTTAACAATTGAACACTCGAACTCGAATCGCATTTCACAACACCGCGTTTTTGACTGTCAACGTCCTAATATAGAGGTAAAATGTTTATGCGTGTAGGTGATATACGTATATACATTATACGCGTGCGGACTACATAAAACGGTCCTTAAAAATAGTTATTATTCGCATTTTACTGCGCGTTACATATTATTATTATGTCGCGTTTTTTTTTTTTTTTTAAATTTATTATCACCGTAATAATACGTTTTGAGGCATCGTGACACATTATATAGAACGTAACGTACGAGTGAACGTGGTCCGGACGGAGAATGTTATACGATATGATAACGACAGAGTTCGGACGTATCACGTGCCGTTTTCTTCGAGGAACCGAACACGCCGAATATACTGTACGGCACGCACGACGATAATAATAATAATAATAATAATAATAATAATAATAATAACAGCGTCATACGTATAGAGGGAGAGCTTTAGGGTTATGACTATTACCCTCCCCCTCCTCTATTCGAGACGGAATTTTTTCGACTGTAGGCGAAACAACCGATAACATTTTCAATGTAAAAGTTGTTGTGATAAATAGCGAATAACTGTATTTCATGCGGCTTACGGTTTCCAAATTTCCCAGTTTAAAGATTAGATTCGTTCCGTTTTAATGACGCTCCTGATAACGTCGACCCCTTTTGCCGAGTATTTAAATACGTCTTGTTTTTTTCCCTGCACAAATTAGAACGAAACTTAAATCGGTACGGTCGTTACCGTTTAGCCTAACGATACGTAGTGCTCGACTATCGAAAACGCATTGTTTGATCTATGCGAGACAGTACCAACGTTTGCACGTCTAAACGTTGAAACAAAAAGAATATAAGAATACAAGAAAACTAATGACGAAAACGATTACGTAATCGTACATATTGCCGGGGCGGAATAACAGACCAGCGTCTTTTTTTTTTTTGTTATCACGTCATATCGTTTTTGTATGGACGTTTCTGCGTTCGAGATTAGAAGAACACGCACACTCTAATCGTCGGATTGATTCGACACTGCGTATTTGGACCACGATATAATAATAATATTTTTGTTCGTCTCTATTTCAACATAACTGTTATGTAAAAAAAACATTATACATATACATGAACCGTGCCCGAACTAATATGTTGCGTACGTTACCGAATAATAATAATAATAATATACTCGGCTAAGACATTGTGTCGCGACGTCGTCAAAACATGTATGTCGAAATTTCGTCACGTTCGCGCGTACTTAACGCGTGATAGCGAAACGTCTCGACGATGGATCGTCGTCGGTCGTGACTTGCGCGATGAGTGTATAATATTAATTAGGCGGACGCCGTCACGACGAAAATCCCCTAAACCAACTCGCGTTTACTCCGATATCGAACTGTTGTCGTGTAAATAACGACGACGAATCGACAACGGTCGAAAATCCGATGCACATACAAAGGTGTGCATGAATTAGTTAATGACGAGTTAAACTCTTGAACTTTCATAGTCAACTTATTTCGTCGTCGACTAGTTGATTTAATTCGTCCGAAAGACTGAAACAACTATACTTCACGCGTCTGACGGAGTATTAAAAATGCACGACCAAAAAGGCAACCAATAAATTACATTAAAAAGTAAAAAATTCATTACTTTTTTTATTTTCGTAAGATTACGTTGCACGAGAATCTCAATTTTCTTAATAGAAAATAATATTTAACTTTTTTGTAACTGAGTTAATATTTTTCCCCCGTTTCAAATTTAAGTCTAATTAGTTTGGGTTGATTTTTTCGTCGACTTGCCCATCTCGGACCTTGGCATATATTTTAGATTTAACGTCATACTGACGACTGTCATGTTAAAAACAAGAGTTTAAATTCAAAAAATATATACCATTAAATTGAATAATCATTATAGTTTTCGTACAATGATCAAACCATTAAAACCAAACATTTCGTCGAGTTTTTGAAAACTTTAATTTCTCGTAAAATCTACATTTCTAAGGATGTCGAAATTGTAAATACAGCTCACAACCACCGAGCGCTAATAGTTCACAGTAAATATCACACCACGAATTGCCCGACTATTTGGACCGTGTTGAACTAAGTCTGAAAACCATTTAAATCAACTTCTTGTGATGATTTTTTAATTTTTTTTTCTTTAAATATTAAACGTTTTTGTTTAGATCAGAGTAGTTATAACATGCTGTATACAAAGTATGCACGTATTAATCTTTCAACTCGTAATAAACGTCAGTGAAACCAAAGCGAATCTGAAAACGAAATGTTCGAAAACCCGTATTGTTCGCAGAGTTGATTCCGTTGATTATTTGTGTGCGGTCAACTAACCACAATGAAAGTTTAACTACAAGAAAACGTTCATCGATTGTGAAATAAACCATTGCAGAACAGCATAACGCACGAAGTCGCAAATCGAATAATGAAATAATTTAATTAAAATTATCGAAAATTCGGAACAAAGTTGTGTCGCTATTTACTTTCTCGATAGTCTAAAGTTTATATACTTATATATATATATACGTTAACAATTTCGTCTTTATGTCGAGCTGGATCCTTCACAGCCATATCACGTGCGTATGCCGCGGCGAAAGACTTGTCACACAACACACAAGAATACGAAATAAATATATTCTACGATAACGATCGAGCAAATACTACGCATACGGTGGTTTTCAAAGTATGTATATTTGGACGAACTACCACTAACCTTCGCTTGTCCTACAGTAATCGGTTGGCCTCCCGTCACTGGTTCCTTGCTATATTTGTACTGTTGGTTCCTCGCGTACATAACACGATCTGAAAACGGGATAAACCGTTCGTTAATGTGTACAATTCGTCGGACAACAAACCTAACTACAACGTGTATATCACTAAGCACACTAAGTATTAAAAATTTTAAAAAACAACGACAATAACTGCACAACACGTAAATTGCTGTGTGCGTTCCGAAATAAACCTCGTGAAAACTCGAGCGAATTGTTCGACCGGTTTTTAAATATAATAATATATATTTTAATATTATTAACGAGTGGAGGGGGGGGAGAGATCGAATATTAAACAAAGGCCGCCGGCGAAACAAAGAGACTGAATTTGATGTTGAAGCCTTTTAGTTGGCCATCGCATTTTATAGGTCAATAAACGAGCGTATATATATACACACATTATATAGACAAGACAAAGTCACGTACGTGTAATATTGTTTTAGATTTATAACCGGTGAAATTTTATTTATTTTTTTTTATATATTATATGCTCTGTGCACTGCACGTGCCACGGACGGATTCGAAATAATTACTATACAGTACATTTTATATATTATATAACGTAACACAATAAACGGTATTTTGTTTTTCTTCTATGAAAACTATTGTTTACGTTTATTACTATCGTCGAACTAAATCAAAATCGATTTCACAGTGCTAATGATAAATTATATTTCGCCTTTTCGAAACCAAAGTACAACGCAAAATTAAGTATTGATTTACATTCAAGTGGATGGAAGTAATTAGCTTTTTAATGCTCTTTACATGCGCACCGACGATAAAATACGACGAAAAGCAATATTATTCGATTATGTCTATCAGATATTATTACGCACGTATTAACGGGCAATAAGACAATTTCGCTTTACTTTGATAGTAAAATATTGCGATTCAAATTAAACCGTTTGTTTGGCATTCGTACATAACATTTGAATACACTATGTCTAATATATACATGAAAAAAACGAGCGAGCCTATGTTGTTTGATGTCGTTACGAGCATCGTTCGCTACGCTCGGAATCTAAAAGCAACGTTTCATTATCATAAATTACGGACGTATAGTCCCCCGATATTTCCCTTAGAATCGATTTAACACAATATCGTCACAATACGTCTATCATATTTTTCCTTCGAATTACGTTTTTCCCGCTGCGTCCGGTCTTTGAACGATATAACGATTGTTGTCTTTAATCGGTTCCGCGGAACGTATATAACGTATGCACATTGCGAGCACGGTAAATATTCTGTTTTAGTTTCGGCGCTCGTTTTAACGGAAACGCATCGAAACGTACAAACAACGACGATATTTAATTTTATACGACGTTCTCGGGAAAATTACCGGTAACAAGTTCGAAACAAACCGTTTCGCGTACACTGTTACAGACGATATTAGCGTTCCACTTCCCGTGTACGAAAACGCACGCTCCTCGAGAATACGTCGAAAACACTCGAGACGAGGACATCCGCTTTATATGTATATAAATGCGTTCGCCGTCTGCTGAAAACTACTGAACGTGAAAACAAAAAGCGTGTCGTCACGAAACAATGACGGACGTGTCCCCGGCCGGTCTCCCTAATCGAGTCTCGGTCGGAGAATCTGCAAACGACAATAACCACGCGGCCGACTCCGCGTTGGACGTCTCGAAATCGTTTCTCCGGGTACGCGCTGTGGTCGGATGCGATTTCGAACGGCAAAACGAAAAACAATCGCATCTCTGATTCTATATCTGTGAAACAGTCTTCTGAATTGTCAACGCCGTTCGAAGTTAGGTTAGTCGAGGCGGAAAAAAACAGTAACGGATGCGCGGGCACTATGCATATCGACTAAAGCGAGTTTTACTCGGACAGAGATTTTACAGTCTGACAGCAACGGTGTTCGAAAAACGGTCCTAATCATGAATGAACACGCTAAAAAGTATTAAACGTTATGCACGACGAAGTTTACATTTTACACGTTTCTCGTTTCTCCTCGGAAGTAACTTAGATAACGCATATAATTTTTCGTTTTCACGAAACATCCGGGGAAATCGAAAAACGCGTCGAATCGAGAACCGGGCCGGTGTACGATTTGCTACCGGAAAGCAACTCGAACAGTTCTACGCGAAACGGTGTTCACGGACAACAAAACGGACGAAACGACGTCGTCGTAAAAACCAACACGGAATATCGACCGTCCGCGGTGCTCGTGTACAATTCGAGTCGGGAACTTTCGTTCGGACGACGGTTCGGCCCGCGTGTCTTATTTCGTGTGTTTTATTCGACTCGTTGTTCAGTAGGTCAGCAGTACCCCCGGTTGCACAGCGAATCTCGATCGAACCGTCAAACACGCCGCACCGTCACGGACCGACTGGTGTTCGCGTAACCAAACACGCGTTCCAATCATAACAAATATTTGTACGTCGCCGCGAGCTATGTCGTATTGTACACAATCGTCCGTGACCGCGGCCCGAGAGGATTTCGCCAAATCTCAAACGCGTGGCCGACGAAACGTTCGCGGTGTTCGTACATGCATACACACGTATATATATAAATTTACGGTGATAATAACAATAATACAATTTTAATTTTTTTATTCTCGACAGGACGATCGGGTTTTCCATACGAGGCTATAATTTTTTCCCCGATCTTTCGGATACGTCACGCGACCGAGTGTAAATATACGCTTCGTCAAATATGATTTGTGTGACGACACATCATATTTGACGAATGGTTGAATCGATTCCGTCGACGTTCACCGTCATCGGGTTGTGTGTACGAAACAAACGCAAACATAATAAGACTGTCTGCTCGCCCGCGCAAAAATTCAAATCGACGTAAATTGAAACATCGTAACGTCGCTATATAACACTTTGGTTCGAGGCGATGTTTTATAATTTTTATAAAAAAATTGTTGTAAAAAGTATGCACTACGTCTACAGCGCTCGAACTTTTTCCCCTACCTATGAAAATATGTTTTTTCGTCGATAACCTTTTTGAGCAGGTAAGGTGAATTTTAGAAATGAAACCGTGGTGAACACTTCTTTCGATACTCGATCATTTATGTTCTACGATTTTTGAAAATTTATGGCAGCGCGATACGAATATTATGCTACACGAAATGCAGTATGTCAACTACTATCTACTCGTGATAAATATATCGCCGTGGTAATAAAACGTGTTCGTTCCAAAGTATCATAAAAAATAATTAACCAAACATTAAGACATTTTTCCTCCGAGATTCCATCTCGCGAAATGATTTTTTTGAATTGTGTGGAGAAAAATAGTTTTTACGAAATGTATAAAACGCATATACATTTAAATAAAAATAAATAAAATTGTAGCGTACACGTGTAGAAACCGTTAAAATTTATATGTTATATTCTGTTTATTCACCCAGGACATTTGAAATTAATATATTTTAATCGAAAAAATACTCAACTGCGATGACTAGTAAAGACAATTATAAAATAAAATAATTCTAAATGTAAATATTTAAAAAAAAAAATAAGAGTCTTGTTCATATTAAATTACGTTTACTAATTTAGATTGTGTGTGTAGGTATATCACTTGACTGTCAGGTCTACATAAACTTGATTATATTTTTAATTTAATCAGTAAATTAAAAATCTAATGTAATCAGTATAATTAGATTTTCAACGTTGACGTTTCTTTTAAACACTGCATTTATAAAACATGACGTATTCCGATGTGAAAAAAAAAAATTAACAAATCATACTTATTTTGGATCCTTCGCATCGTACGTATTAATAATAATATACTGCATAGGATATATTTTTTTTCTTGTGAAATCAATATATGAATTATTGATGTTGTACTCATAAAGATAACTTATTATTACGGATGTACAAGGCGGAATTGAGATACGACGGTAGCAAGACGAAACTTATAATCATCATTCGACATCAAAAAAAACAAGAAACTTTACAGCTTGACTTTCAGTACATTGCCAATAACGTGGGAAATCGGACGACTGCGGTGCGCGAGTATCGAGCGCGTAATGTCAACGCGTCGGTTTGATTGAAAAACGTTCACACATAATATATTTGTGGTTTTTCTTTTTCGAAAATATATGAAATAATCTCGTCCGATTCACGTTGTTGTGTTTTCATAACTGTATAAACCCGTTCAAGAGTCGGGCTATAAGTCTTGTTTTTTATTTTTATGCTGCGATACTATATCGCGTTAGACAAATAGAAATATGAAAAGCGTACGAGCAAAGCCGATCGTTAACTATACGAGTATAGCTGTCGTAGAACGTTGAGGGTTCGAGACCAAAAAGTCACGTTTATAGTCGCTCTACCACTCAGGTACGGTTGGTTTTGATATTCCTATTGGTTTCAATTATGGTCAGTTTTAAAAAGTGACAAAATACGAGCCGTCCGAACAACGATCATGCTGCGCCCAGACATACGAAATCCGCATTTGTCTGTCGGTGAAAAAAAGTAATCCAAAAAACTACAAAACACATAACGCGTGAACGTAAGTTATAGGTACGTTGCTTACCGCCGACATCGTCGTTGGACAACGATTTCTCGTTGTCTGTCATGGTCGTCACGCCGCTTCCGTAGCTCGACTAAAACGCTGTTCCGTTTTCGTTTTCACAATTGCAACGTCGTTGTGTAAGTATATATATATATACGAGTACATATATATACATGTATAAGTGTGGTTTTCGGGTTTCGGCGTACGCGAAAAACGCGATTGACTGTCGTCGGCGGCGAAAGAGAACAAAAACGATTCGATCGGAAGTGCGTGTTGGAAGGTGTAAAAAGTTTTTTTTGTTTTCGAAAAACAATATTCCGTCACGAGACTCGTTAAAAATTAATACACGCAGCGGGCCGCGTGCCCCGCCCGCGACCGACAATTATTTTTCTCTGGGAGAAGCGAACGGGGATTTCGTTTCGTTTTTTTTTTATTTTTTCCTTTCTTTATTATTTCAAACGCGCTGCGTGCAATATCGGTAAAAAAAAAATAAAAAACATTAAAAAAAAAACTTTCCGTACACGAAACCAATTATTTAAAGTTTGCGCGTACAACGTCAAACGTATATTTCATTACGCGCGTACACATATTTAGGCGCCGCAGCGAATGCTTTTTCGTTCGATAACACGATTAAGTTCTAAAACAAACTGCAAATCAATTAACGACTATGTCCCTGTCGTTATACACTAGCGACAGGAATGGGTACGACGTGATAAGACCCGATCACGACCAAGTTTCGTGAGCACGCCGGGCGCTTATAGCACAACAACGCGTCGTCCACGCCGAAAAACATCCAAACGACACATCGGCTGTGCGCTTGTCCGTGTTAGTTTAATGCATCGGCTTCGTTTCAGTTTTTTTATAGACCACGGCAAACATTTCGCGACACGCCAACTCATGCGCGAGTAACGGATAACGTGTTGGAAACTGATATTTTTCGAGAACGCCGACTTGAGAGTTGAGGCTACGATGCTAGACTGGGAAAAATGCACGGGTCACCGTCCAAACGACGACTCCGGTTTAATTCTCATGAGCTGGACAGCGTTCACAGTTTTTTTCCGCCTACACGTCCCCTAATGAATCGCCCGCCGCTCTGATGAGACTGTCTAAACGTGCGTTTGTACGGCGGTAACAAGATAAGATTTATATTTTCTTTACTTACAAAATTGCCGTTAAATTCAGATACTCGATTAACACTTGGAATTATCTGTGCGAATTTCATTGCTACATCGCGTCGACATTCAGTTTTCGCAAAAAGACCGATGAAACCGTCACGGTCAAGTCCCTTTGACGTCTCATCCTCCGCATCGAGAGTCGATGGCGAACCCGGGGTGATTTTTTACAAACCCGAAAAAAGCCGTTCGGTAATGGTTATAGTTGAAGACACGTCAGACACGTTGGAATATTTCTGCACGTGTCAAGACCGTTCTTGTAAATACTTAAACCGAGTATCATTGGAATTGAATTCATCGTACCGACGTGTCACACTAGTTTTTTAAATTATATGACGTCGTTCAAAACAGTATTATTTTTAAAAATCAATAACGGTCGTTGATTTTTATGGACATTCTCGAAAAATTGCAGCTTTTGGCGCCTGCTTATTAATACGCCACTGTCTGTGAGAATATTCCGGTGCATAGTTTCAAAACCACACTGTACTTCAATATATTTAAACGGTCGTCAATATACTCTGAACGCATTCGATACGATATAACGTCTTCTACTCACGCGTATACTATAATAATGAATTTAATCCACTAGAAAAAAAAACACCAACGAATTTATACGAAATTTTAAAAATGCATTAAAACAAAACAAAATTCTAAAAGTTTTACGGATAAGTTAATCAAAGTTTTTATTTTCGTATTAAACTTCAGAAAAAGCAATTACGTGTATTTATGTGATTAAAAAAAAAAAAAATCAAAAACAAAAACCTTACGTTTAATATTTTACGGTATGTTTAAAATATCTTCAAAAGACGAAAATTGTTGAAAACGTCATATTAACGTGACACGGAAACTCAAAATGTCATAAAATACAAAACTCGAAACGTTGATTTGGACAGTGTACTAAAAAAAACTATATTATTTTTTATAAATTTACAATATATATCATACCATATAAATCAACGAGGAGGGAGGGGAAATAATAAGTATTTTAAATACGAAGCCTACAATTTATTTGAAATTCTCGAAAACTATAGAAAATCGAATTAGGCAAATGATATTTTGTTTTTTAAACGCAAGAAATGTGCACAGCGAGTGATTTCATTTTTCCCGTATATTATTATATATAAACAATACTACTAACACGATAAATCGTAAAACAGGAAAAACGCTTCAATAATAATTCAAGTACTATATTAATCGTGTGTATATTAATTTCGAATTCGAAAATTGTACAATATGATATACAAACTATAAAACAGTCGATAACCGCGCGAAAACACGTCAAGTACGCGAATACTATATCTGTTGTCATTCGACGTTTTCAGTGAACCGTTTAGATTATTCTCTCATAGCGTATAGAGTGTCTAAAAAACGCAAATGGAGCCAGTGAATCCGCGCAACGAATCTCTAAACAATCTGCACGTTCTGTTTAATATGACGTTTAATACTAAAAAAAAAAAAAAAATAATCGATGTACTCGTATAAATATTTAGTTCCGCCTATATAGCATGGTCTGTAACGTACACTGATCGAGTTCTAGAACTTGAAACGTAACGATGTCATTGAATTTTTAAAAATAATCGAAGACATCAAAGGTCTACGATAAGTTTAGTTTATTTGTTTTGAATACATATGTGCACCGAGTGAGGAATATATATTATATAATTATACGTGTTGTAGACGTGTGTTCTTGTTTTGTAAGTTTTTCGTGTAAGTGGATTTTTTTTTTGCGTTGTGCGCCTACTCGAAAACGTCGTGAGAAAGACATAATGTGGGCGGCATAACGATTTGTCTTCTATAAGCTTTGAGAATCATAATTTAATATTTTCAATTCGATTTCAAATAATAGTATTCCGTGCACCGTTTTGTTTATTTTTTACGCGACGTGCGAGTACAAAATAATATAAATACATTTGGTGTTTACTTTATTGCACTATATAGTCTACGAAGTTTTTTTCTTTACAAAATAAAATATATCATCTGAAATGTGTATACATTATTTCATACATTAGTTACAATTTCGATAAGTTCAACAGCCGCGGAAGGTTAAAAATGACAAATATGTGTATGCTTTAACGGCAATACAATGATTTATTAAGTTTTTATAACGTATAAAAAAATAGGACTGAAACGATTTGACATTGCGATCAAATATAGTCTGAGAAAAAGAAATTTAATGATAAAATAACACACACACACACACACATACACCTATACACATAGTCTGTTAGTTGTTATAAAAAAACACGATTGAATCTGTCTGTGGGCTTATGGGTCATCTACAAATTTGGCACTCCCAAAAATTTAGGTCTAATTTCAACAATGATAAAATTTACAAAGGTTACTGTTTTAAGATATGCGTGACCCTCAGCAAAAAACACGTTTTACCGAAAATAATATTTTTCGTCTCTATTAAATAATTTTATCAAAGAATAAATTTTAATTAATCGAATATTATTTACAATGTAAATGGTAAAGAGAAATATAAAAACTGTAATGACCTATAACAACCTCTCGCAGATGTCTATACTTTGGAAAATAAATCTTTCTCTAGAGTAAACTTAAGTTTTTTTTTTTTTTTTTTGTAACGGTAAGATGCTTTATTGTATTCGTTTTCGAAGGTAGAACGTTCAAAAAGTTTTGTGCGTCTTCGTACGTTTAGTATATATATATATGTAAATATGTTTGAAAATTCAACGCGTAAATGAAACGTAAAAAAGTCGTGTATGATTATTTATCGTACGAAAAGAAAACTACCGAAAAAGTGTGAACCCACACTATTCAGATATATTTAATATACATATATAAATAGATCACGGTTATAAAAATAAATTTTCGTTATTTCGTTATGATCCGGGAATGATAATAGTCCGCGAGGGATTCGAAAGTATTTTCAACGATTATTTATTTTCATGTTACAATACGCTGTTGTAGACGTGATGTAATATTTTTGTAAAAAAATTTCGTATATTTTTAAACTGTATACAAGCATATATTTTTGTAAACGAAGACGTACAATGTCTGAATTTTTTTGAACGTTACTCGTATACATATCCAATAGCATAAATCGGAACCGATCGCTTCGCACGCAAAACGTACTCTTAACCTTCTCGTTTTTCACTTGTAATTGTTACTCACAAAAAATTATTCATATCTTTTTTGTTTTTATACAACTTACAAAAAACCAAACGAAAAAAATGTCCTTATATAAAATTATAATGCGAAACGTATATTCTTAACGAATTCTTAACGCCTCTATTGTTCAGTATTATATGCTCTTACAATATTACGTAAAAAAAAAAAACACATTTCGAACGATAATTGATTAAATATAGCGTTTTTAAAATGTTCAATAATTTTCAAGTTTTAAACTTAAACGCAGTACGATATTTTAGCTGTTTAGGAAATTTCGAAAATCGTTAGCCACGATTTTTCATTTGAAATTTGATTTTCAAATAGGTACACAAATGGATGATTTCCGCGTGTTGAGTTTTTTTTTGTTAAAACTTATATGACATTCAATTTTCACGTTTGTGATATACAATTTGATAAAAAATTTGTCACTTTAAGAAATATTAAATGTAATTAAACGAATACACCAAAGTCACGTGCTATTGTAAACAAGAAAATTCGATGGAAACGCGTACTCCGACGGTAAATTGTCGACATCGCCGTTGAACGCGCTCGGACCGAAATCCGAATTTCAGTTCTCAGATGAAACTATTGATTGATGGCCGAGAAAAACGCGATGTCCCGTACTTTCTAAACACTCTGTAAGTGTAAACGAAGGACGCGATTTCCCTCTGAAAAACAAAGAAAAAAAACATAAACGCGATATCGTCTGTACGCGTTTACGTCCCGTGTACATAGAAAATGATAATATATTCTCAAGTTCTCGGCATGATCCTTTGTTATTTTTTTATAACCTCTGAATTTTTTTTTTGAAAAATAATTCAATGAAAATATTTATTTCAAAACCAACGTTATTGTTGGATATGCGTCGTATAACAAAAACGCTGGTGAGTCGATTCTCGGCGATCCCGAGTGGAATTTAAAATTTAAAAATACGTGCCACGCTGTCGTCGCGACACGACGGAACGGAAGGCAATAAAGAAGATTGCGCGAAACGTTAATTGTTTAATAGAAAAGTTTTGCGCGAATCGCTTTGGTTGACGATAAACCTCTGTGTGGTAAAATTGCGTTTAATTTTTTTAGGTTACACTGCCATAAAGGCTTATCGAAACGATGATTGATTATCGTCGTCGTGATCAACGTATAACTATTATTACGTTCAATTGCGAACCGCGATTAGAAACTCCAAGTGCCTTGAGAGTCGTCCGTGTAGCAAACTGCGCGAGCACATGTCATACACCGGAAACGGCGAGACTGTCACAGGCTTTAGAAAAACATCCTTTCGTCGTGAAAAGCCAAAAAGCCATCGAAGTCGCCACTGATTAGCGCGTAGCGTAAAATATATGAAAACAATATCGTTACAAAAAAAAAAAATGTTTACGATAAATTTGAACTGTTACGCGATCGTCAAGTACGAATTCACGCCATCGGTCCGACAAGCGAAAAATCCAAAAGTCCTGTTCGCCACGTCGGTAAAACGGTGTAATGTTCACCGTCCCCGCGAATAAACCGCGTTCAGACTACTCCGGGTGCTCTGAAAGTCGTTACGTTTTATCGTCCGCGTACAAAAACTGCGCGGCCACGTGTCACACACGATATACCGATTCGTTTCGGCGCGTCGAGCCGAAAAGCCGTCTTATCTGTCCCGCCCACACGCGCGCTCTTCAAAAAACAACGTGAGAAATCGCTCGGCGGATAAATCGCCTTGGCCGCGTAAAAGATACGAACGTTCGCGCGTTGTCGTGAGGGAAGCGGCGGGACGGTGAGTGGGATGCGGTGCCCATTGTTTTTTGGATCGTTTTCGGCCTAAAGTGGCGACACGTCCGACGAGTTATTGTTTTATTTATTTCGCCAGTTCGGCCCGTAGGCGCGGCGGATAATTCGTACCTCGCACAACATTACGTTTACGTCGACCGTTATAACTCACGACGTCCGTGCATCGGGTCGTAAGTCGTTTTTATTTTTATTTATTAAAAAGTATACGCAATAGCTTATCTTCGCACCATAACCGCCAAAGAAATTCCTACACTTTTCATATCTCCCCGCGAGTTTGGAAATGCCTAGTTGGACAAAATCCCGTGCGGTTCGTGAGTCTGCCGGGAACGTGAATGAATGCCGACGCTTTTGTCCATCCGGGAGTTATGCCGACAGGTTCACCGATCCATTCAGCTTCCTACTGATAAAAAACACGAGAAAGGCGATTCAAGTTCGAGAAGCTGGTAACCTTCGTGACGTCGGTTCACTTTCTCGGCAGGTTCACGAGGAATTCGTTTGGCGATTATGTGAAAAACTAGAACGTTATGTGTGCTTTTGTTAAGAAAAAAATAAATAAATTATATCACAATTACAACCTGACGAATGATTCTTATCGTCCAACTAGAACTAGTGCGAAAAACGGAACACGTACGGAACCGTTTCCGAACACTGGACGGACGTGCGTTCGGATCGCGGCCAAGTATTCGGCGACGCGTTAGGTTAGGTGAGCCTGAGGCTGGTGGCTGGATTCCTCGAGAGGGTGATGGTCACAAAGTTTATATAGAAGAGAGACGTCGACAAGAAGAAGAAAGACTCAGTTAGGTTAGGTTAATAAATGTGGGCCGAAGGCCAAACATCAGGGCGGTTAGAGGACCCCACATAATATTGTTAATCGTGGCTTATAATCTTGCCAGACGTGATGCGATGTGTTTTTTGTTTGTTTAAATAAACGAGGCCAGACGGTGGCGAAGTAACGCGCTAGCGCGGGTCCCCACCGCCTGGTATTAACGCAAAAAAAAAAGGTTAGGTGAGCCTACGTAACCAGCAAAACCCGACGAACGGATCAATCGGACGTCCGCGCCGGGGCGGTTAGTGTTACGGCGACGAGGCGGTCGGCCATTTCGCGTACACGTCGGAAACGTACAAGGGTCGGTTACGTAACGTTCGAAACGCGTTTCCCGATTCCGGCGCCCTCGTCGTGACGATTACACGCCGAAATCAATAACGAGACGTACGCCCCGGCACGGCGTTGTATACGACACGAGACGGGAAACCCGTGAGAACCGTGCGGTCGTCTGTTTTCGACTTTTGCGGACCGGACGAGGGCGAGTTGCGTGTTCGAAAGGTCGACGTGTTAGGTTAGCTCGCACGTAGGCGATATCTCGACGATATCCGTCGATTGCAATAAATTCGCTGCCAGTCGTTTTTCCGAACACGATGATTTATCGTTGCCACCGAATTCATCAATAATAATAATACGACTTCGAATTGCGGACCGTAATCCACACAACGCCGGCTGCTCGCTACACTTTTATTCTTTATTCCGCGTGCGGTCTTATTTCCAATACGGACTTGATGTATACGTGCTTGTGCGTTTTTATTATTATTTTCTTTTTTCGTTACATACTGGTTTTCGGATAGCGCGATATGACTAACGGGGATAAAAAAATTCCGGTTGTATAATATATGTATATATCGTAACTAGAAGTTCCAAAATGACGTGCGCGCATTCGATAATTAATCAAGCGAAAACAATAATAATAATATACATTCGATTTCGAATTGACGTGATTCAATTTACAGAACTCTAAGAGAAACTCATAAGAAACTGCGATAATAACCGATTGCCAATTCAACACACTATACACATACATACGTATGCCATACGCTTGTAAATTTATATAAGAAAGTACGAAACCGCGTGATTTAACGTCGGTATCCAAATTGGTTATGTAATTATCGTTATGTCGTCTGATTGGCCGGTCTAATTTACCGAGTGCTTTTCGTTTGAAAAAAGCTCGAAGCGGTCTGAAATTAACGGGGAGAGGATGTTAAAAAAATATCGGTAAAATATACTTGCTACTTTTAAGACGGTTAATTAAGTCGCGGTTAATTAACTATTCCCTTCCCCGTCGTCTGGACGCGGTGCGTTGAACTTGCAGTACATGAACGTACTCGTGTACACAGTTCATACGAACAATATGAGCCACGTCTACGAATCGCGACTTAATTATTAGACGATTGACATTACGAAGAAACAAAGGTGACGACGAATTATTAAATTATAAACTCGACGAAATAAATGCGTAGTGTCTAAAAACCGAAGCGATTAATGTGATTATAAGCTATTTGCACTGCGAAAAGTGTTTGAACAGTAAACGACAATGAGATAAAACGAAACATTTACTTATCGTGTAATATAACTATAGATTGGTAATTTAATTAGTTGTGAATAAATATGTTTTAATTCGAAATTTAAATAAAATTTGAAACGTTTGAACGACAGTGGCATTTTCTTGTACAAAAAAAAAATGAATTGTCCAAATCCCCCTCTATATTTCCCCCGTCCACACTTTGACCGTTATATTTATATCGATGTCCCGTGAACTTTTTCGGTTTATAAACCTAATGACTCACTCGAATTTAATTCAATACATTTTATGTTTTTTCTCAAAGATTCCTTATCGGCCCTATTTATATGCGTTTATGCACTATGACGATGTTATCACCATAAAACTATATCGAAATCGGCCCCATTAAAAAAAAAAAAACGTGTTATAACTATTCGGTAGTGAAAAAAATTATCGACAATCGGTATTACCTTATATTATCACGCGAAATGATTAATCCGTGCGATATAAGTTTTCCGATAGTCGAAAACCGCCTCCCCTCCCACCCCGTAGATTAACAGTCGCGTGACCGAAACGATGTTCGCGTGCGACAAATCGACGTCCGACGTGTCCAAACAGAACGTTTGCCGAACAGCGATACGGAACGACCTGCGGCGCGTCTCGTGAAACCGTCGCAGTGCTTCACGGCAGAGGTATCCAGGTTAGGTTGGTATCCAGGTGCGTTTGACGCAGGTGCGGTCTCACGCCGTGCGACTGCTTTTCGCGGACGTCACGTGAATTCGACGGTTCGCGTTGCGACGAACCATTCGTGTAACGGGGACTGAACAGAGTGATTCGACGCGCGACAGTCGAGACCGGACTGGTCAGGTCTCGGTCGACGGAGACGGCCCGATATCGGCATTTCTCATCGTTGAAACCGATTCGAAAAAAATACGTCAAGTTTATCGGACCGTATTGATCGAGTCGACGTTTGAAAACCGTCAGAGTTCACGGGACACCGCGTGTCCGCGTGTGTAACGTAAAGCGAACGAACAACAAGAGTGAAATACGTTGGGACTTCGAAATTCGCGCGCAAAGTGAAAAAGCTAAGTAGGAGATATACGCTATAAATCGTTCGGACGAGAGACGACAGTTTAAATTACCCGTAAATGTATAAACATACTCCGAACGTCGGCGGCGTGAAAAAAGAACGTTCGCACGTGCACTCGAATATGTTATCTATAATTGCGGCGTCCGTTGAATTTCAACAGCAATGATAATAAATCGACACACGGTCGGTTGTAATTTCGATCGAGTTACTCCGTTCCGTCCGATCGTAATACAATTAGATATTGTTGTGTTCGGCGAATATTGTCGCCCGGGCGTGGGTTCGCGCGCCGAACGGTTGAAATTACACGAGAGAACGTTAATTGCATTGTATCGAGTACAAAAAGTGCGTTGTCGAGAACGACAGGGTTTCGAGGGACAATGATAAAATGTCAAGCCACGTTAGTATAGAAAGTATAGTTGAACGGACAAGATCGAATCGACTCCGACTTAAAAATAACGTACGCAACGCCTACTCATAAAATTGACATTTTACAAACACCATGTTCCGGGCACCAGTACAGATGGTTTATATAGAAAGTTTAGAAACTTTAAGAATTATCCGAAACAAGCCACGAGAAAATTATCTTCCAAACAATATACCTACAATGTGCAAGATGTGAAATGATTTAAACGTGGCGAAACTGTTTCGTCGCGGAATCAACGGACGGACTGAACATGATTATTGTCGCGATGAAATCGGTATCGTCCGGATAATACGGTCGAACGTAATGGGGCAGCGACTATACGAGCAGTTCGACTGCAGAGCAACAGTAGCTACACGATTAATGTGATGTAACGTGACGGTAGAAACAGTCTGCGAGATTTCGAGCGGTGGAGTTAACGTGTCATAAATCCGACCGCGTACGATCCATCATTACCAGTGTAGCGGAGGCGTTCGCAACCGTCCGAAAAAGAAACCAGAGAGAAAAACGCGACCCAACACGACTGACGGCGCTTTCGAAATTGAATGATGTACGATGATCGCAGAAGTTATCTGTTCGGATAATTCGCACGTCGGACAGCCGTCCGAAAAGGTACACAAAGTCTTACACATATAAGTTTTTATATGGAAATCGAACTCTGTAGAATATGTGTTTGAAATAAAAGTAGAAACGCGGTCTTACGCCGAGTAACAATCGTGATTTTCTTTTTCACTGCCCAATAACGTCCGCTCGCCGTGTCTAAACGCTTCTGTAGGTGTTTCGAAATTTAAAACGCGTCGTTTCTGATAAAGCATATATTTTACGTAGTGTTTTTTGAATTGTTTTCGACAATTAAGTGTGAACTATGGATAACACATGTGAGTTGTGTAATAAATATTTTTTTCTTACAAATATATTCGTTGCTTATACGCTTGTAAATAAAAATCGAATCTGTAGTCTTATGCAATATAAATTGAAACCTTCTAACGCCTTATCGATTATTGTTTTAAGCGATTAAAAATAATGATGTTTGGTTATTATGTATGAGAAATAATGAAAATGTATGTGGGCATGTTATAAACCAGGTAATAGTTCGTAATTCAATAACATGATTTCTCACTTTGTATAATATACGTATACACTTTGTACGTAACATATACACTATTATAATAGAACCTAAAATGTTTTAAAATGAAACGATGAGTTAGTTCACACGGACATTTTTCGAAATCGATAATTTACATATTTTTCAGTATATAATAGTATTGGCAAAGGGAAAAAGATAATTTTTATTTAATCGACCATTAAAATCACATATAAATACTGAAAATCATATGCCACACGGGGGTCGTGTTCTTCGTACGAAATTGCCATTTTCAGAGTTCGAATTCGAATGACGTGTTAACCGGTATTGGGTGGGGAAAAAACACCCTCGTTTAATAAACTCAATCATTTAGTTGGGATTGGCAGTTTTATCGCGTTATTTGACGTGAAATCTAAATATGTACGCGGCGCCAATAGTAATTTACACGGAATTAATGTATATATTATGATTATTACTACTAACTATTGTGTATAAAACGATTTAAAATTAAATTTTTTCATTAGTCTTCTCGTGAAAACGGGGTTTTTTTTTACAAACAATTATTACGTGTATTGAATTACACACTATATGTGAACGCGTCACATTATCCGTGATAATATAATACATCATCTGTTCGATGATACGTTTTTCATATATATTATACAACCGTATAACGATAAATATTAAAACATGAAAAAAAAAAATCAATGAAATAATCGTATTACGCGCGAATTCCGTTTCGTAACAAACCCGTTTAGTGTGCGAACGGCTTCGTCTGCTAGTGAAAAAAACCCCTAAAGGTGTAATGTAAATACGCGTTTCATCCGTCGAATCGCCGCGATTCGATGTCCTTGCGATACACACAACCATCCGAATTCCCAACGATTGTCGCAACGTTTGCGCCGGTTTAAACGATCGGCGTTTGATTTTAAAACCGTATCGACCGGTGCAATCGAACGACGGCGTTTAAACAAACACCGCGACGATCGTTTCCAACCGCGCGCGTTATGATCACAACCTGTTCTGGCGCCTGAGGCAGTTTCAATAAATTGCGCCCCCCCGACCGCAAAAATTTGTTGACCCTTTTTGAAAAAGAGTATTTTTCCGAACGATTTCTCAAAGTTTAGCGCCCCGGTCGCGTCACCCTTGCTACGGCTCCGGTTACAATACCAATTGACGTTGAACCGTTCGACTTGTATTCAATACAATACGTATATACGTATATATATGCAAAGGATATGGCGTCTAAAATCGATCGGTCGTCGATACGCGCGCAAACGTAAATAACTGTCCGAAGTTACCTGTCCGCCTGTGCGCCGCGTACATGACGGCGTCCGTGGGCGCGCGCGCGGAACGCGGTCGACCGGATCCGTTTGGCCGCATCGTCCGTGTGGCGGCCACGACGGTCCACCGTCCGCGTCACATCCGACTTCATCCGCGGACCGTCCACGAGCCCGTCCGGGAACGGTCGACTGGGTCTGTAGTCGCCGCGGCGCCGGTTTCGACGTACACGTCGTTGTGCGCGCGTTGGCCAGACCGACGGAAACGGGCGGCGAACGATCGACCCGCGACGGCGAAAACGAAAGGCCCCCCCCTCCGGTCGCGCGCGCGTCTGTTACATCGTCGTTATTGTTGTCGTCGTTATTTATCGTGCGGCGTGCGATTATCGCGAATCGGAAAACCGCCGCCCCCGCACCACGTCTTTCATCCCTTTCTGCCTACTCGCCGTTCGACGTTGTACGCGTAATAATACACGACGATAACCGATACACCCGAATCGGAATGGGAACTCGGCGGGTTCACATGGACGGCGCGACAAAAATGAATGATGATACGCGGCCCGAGGGTACCGGAGAGCGGAAGGGAAACGCGCGGAATTCGTTTTATTTTACGCGGTTCTTCGATCGATCGCCGAACGTTTTTTCGCGAACCCTAACCTAACGAAGAGTACGTGTTGAGTAGTGCCTGGCCGAGACGCGATACCAAACGGAATGAACCTTTGTTCGCCGTCCGAGTTCAAGACCTTATACGCGATGGTTTTTTTTACTTTTTTTTAATTCGCTTAACCACGCTTTTTTTCTTTTTCTTTTTTTTTAATCGACTTAAAGGTCCCCGAGTTCACTGAACATTCCAATCAATCACAAATTAACGTATATGAAATCTGTTACGTTCGAGACGATTGTCAACCGATTGTTGTTGTTGTTGTTGTTGGCACGGTTCCAGTCCCCCTGTCTGAATCCAACAAACACGATGAAGAGGCGTATATTTTAGTCATTTCGTTTTTATGCAAAGTCGCGTTTTCCGTTTTCATTATTCGTGACTATGATAACTCGTTGTCATGATATCGTGTTTTATATTTCGTTTTTAAACTTTTTGACATTGCTTTATTTGATGCGTTGATGCGAGAACTAATTAACAAACAATACATTATTATACCAGCGCAATCAAATGAGGTAATTTGATTTAAAAGCGTACGGCAACACGAAAAATTGGTACGCTCAGAGACTAAGATTCGTTTATTTTTATTTTGTTCGTTGTAATATTTCTTCAAACGCATTATACGTGCATCGACTGCAGACTGCACGTTTTTCCATTTTCATCACGAATATATTATACACAATACATGTATTATTCTCGGGCGGACCGTAAAACGTCACATTATTATTATTATTATTATTATTAAATGTTGTTTAATACCCGTGCGAGGAAGGATAGTACGCGATAGAAACAAATGGAGCAAATGATAATAATAACAATGATAATATATTATTATGTTTAACGATATTTTTCACTTGAGTCGACGGTTCGGATAGTAATAATACGCTTTGCCGGCAATTATATAATCCTACTCGGAACAACAACAACAACAACAAAAGTAACAACTAACAATATATTTTCAGGTAGACCGTCGTAGACGATTCGTATCCAGTTTTAATGACCACAATTAATCTGTTCAAATTGAACTCGCAAATCGCAATCCCGACAAGAAATCATTTATTAAATTCTCGAGTTCTAAGCTGTAGTCGAGACGCGGTTTATAATTATTAAATGCGACCCCACCTAAACAATATCAAAATGCATACGCGTCTGTAATAAACGTTTAAAAATAAAAGCGCCATTGAACTGATATCAGTATATCACGTCTCGAGTCTACAGAGCGCGTATTTGTTATATTCTGTTGAAATACAAAAACAAAAACATTTTGAATTTTCTCCGAAACTAAAAACAACCCCAATAATCTCTAAAACAATTATATATTAACTTTACGTTTTTCTCATCGACAAAACATATTATAAATACCGTAATCGTTTAAACAGTTAGAAAATCATACGTTTGGATAAATCGTACCGATAAATGGTTTTACGACATCGTATTATTGTGCACGTTGACAACTCAATCGCCGCACAGTTTTTGTGTAAACTCGCCAGTTTTATCATGAGATCTATTTCGGGACGTCGCTAAACATTCTCCGATCGCCACTTCTCCGGACTTCTCAGACATGTCGAATCGGACGAAAATTCCGTTCCGCGAAATCTCCCGTCTCTGTAATATTCCATTAGTTTATTATATTTTTGAAAACTCACATTATCTAAACAATTATCGGCGTTACAATATTAGTATTATTGTCCACGGCTGGATAAACGTTCACACGGCGCTTCGTACAGGCAATTCTGATACAAAGATGCGCTTCGGGTATTATAATAGTCACCGATGTTGTTTGAACTAACCTTGAACTGATACAAAATAATAATAACGCTAAAAAGTCGAAAAAAGAAAATATCGATAAAATACCGAATATGACTATATGACAATATGGCTTTAAACTACAAATCGTTATCAAAACGGAAATGTAAACCGTATAATTAAAATCCGTACAATTGTGTTGAACAGTAATTTCACCGTAAGCCAAACTCGTCTATAGAATACATAAAATAACCTACCCGTACAGTAAAAGTTCGTTAATTATATACGATACTCACGACTATATTGATTTTCGCGATTTTTTAAAAGTATATTGTTATATATTTATGATAATAACACGGTTCACGCGCAGACGACTTTGACCCATATTCGATAACAACTATTAATATTTATTGAATTATAAAATTTCGAGTCTCACACGCATGACTCGTAATAAACGCATGTCTCAAAATACGGTACATAAAAGAATACGTCGAAATGTCATAGAAATATTTTATGCCATAGTAAAAACATATTATAATATAGTAATACCATAGTGTAATTCAAAACGTATGTACCTGACTGTACCAATTTAAATACATATTTGTTTATGATAATAATTCGCAATGAAAATACCGTTCAATGTAATTCAACAACTAAAAAATTACGAATCTTACGATATCATTGCATTTCCCGTGATATACCTTGGGCACATATTGTATAATAACCGAGCATTTAATAAAATTACCTGATTTTCGGGGTATACATCACACGAGGTACCCGTTAAATATATTTACTCGTAGTTAGGTATTGATTTATTCCCTCTTCATTCGCAATAGTTTTCATAGTGAACTCCGGCACAAATGGTCATTTGAATATTATCATATAATACTATAAATATGTGTACAACACGCGCAGAATAGATCACTTAAATAATACGAGTATTAGAACGACATTTGTTTTACTGAATCGAATCGATGTCGTTCGGCATACTTGTACTGCAACAAAGATAATTCAAAATATAAATAAACGTTAAAATATGTCATGGTCGAAACCGATTCGATTAATTCGTTATAAATATTATGTTTTGAAGACTCAAAATTCGTTTTAATATTTCTTCAAGTTGTTCGCTTTCGGCAAATTTTGAAAGCACTACTAATCAAACACGGTATAACAAGATATTACCGAGATCTCGCTTCGGCACACCGTCTGCTCTAATGACTAAAAACGCCTCCGGCATTCTGGAAAACCCTCACATATAATTACGTATAATAATATACATTACACGTTTTTCGTACTTTCCAATTCGATGGAAATATTTACATATATAATTCTCATATCTGAAACATGTGGAAAAAAGGTCTCTTTTTGTTACAATATATAATCCGATAAACGTATTAGTATTTTCTTCTCTTTACGGAATTTTCACTTGAATGCATTTCCGGTAATCATATTTTCGATTTCGGTTTTCGTCATATTGATTTGCATTACACCCGCTGCATACACGTCTCTACACGTTTTCCCCCGAGGAATAATTCTGTATATTTATATATATATGCTACAGTGTACTGCAGAGCATACGCGTTTCTCGGAGCGTCTCTCAAACGTTCGTTAAAACCGTAGCGGCTTGTTTTGTCTTTCAAATAAAAATCGTTCCTTCGGCCTCGCATCTCTGCGAAATACGTTTTAATTAAAACGTTTGACCCGAACGATTGTCGTTTGCGATTTCGTTTCGGTTTATCGTTACTATTCTCGTTCCTTCCGACGAAATACAACACGGTACCGACTCCGGCCCACGTCACAGCAAACAGTACAATATAAGAGCCGCGAGACGACTAAAACGACCACGCGCGTCATGTCAATAATAAATAAAAGAAACTCTCGGTGACCGCCGCCGAGAACGTGCGAAACCCTCCAGCTCATAACATACGCGTTATGTGCTGTACGTCGTCTTTACGTATTATACAAAGCGTGTGCAAGTAGGATCCGTAAGCGAGAAAGTCAGAGACATTATCCCGTTCTCTGACCCAAGAACGGGCGCGCCGTCGTGAACGATATATTTGGGTATTTGTTTATTAGATCACACCTACCCCGAATAACGTGTTTCAATCCTACGCGTAACCCGAAGTGACCATTATTATATTATGTTAATAAAAATAAATACTACGGATGAAATTTTTTTTTGAAAATTCCACACGAAACCTATACTCGGAGTACCAAAGCGAAAAAAATTAGACTTCGACGGAATTCATAAAGCTTTGGCTTATTGCGCCCAGGAAAAGGACCATGTAACCATGTTTCTGTTAAAACGGTACCGGAGACATTTCAATTATGCGTTGTAAACGCGAGTACATTCAAATAATGGACATCCGAGTACACCGATCAACCGACCGATATTGTATACCGGTTAATGTCAATGTCAATTAAATGTCGTGACGCGTTGTCACGATCGGATGCAATTATCGTCTATACGTATACAATGATTAAATAAATAACACGACTCATTCAAAACAAAAACCGATTATTTGGTCATATATCGCGGGCCGCCGGATTTAACGAAGAGCATAAAAAACACTTCAGCATATCCAACACAAACGGAATTTTCAGTCTTCGATCAATATTTTCATGAAAAAAATAATAAAATAAATAAAAGATTCTGAATATCACCTAATATTTTTCAAAACTGGCCATTTGTTGGCCTTTTTCGCCCGTTTTTATTCGAAATTTATCGAAAAACATTCGCCGAAATGTCGTGACAGATCCAAAACATCGATAAAATGTATGCGCGTTGAAATAATCGCGAAATATGACCTAATGAAACCGTAAAATACGCCTCGAGATCGTAAAGAAACGCCGGGACATACGGGAACGTATAAAGGCCCGACCCCTAATGATCACCACGGTATTATTAAAGTACGGGCGCGTTATATTTTACCCGGAAAACGGATTTCGTCGTAACGCGCGATTTCGTTTTGTTTTAATTTTGATTAATATTCTGGCGCACATTCTAACCTAACGAGTAAAAAAAAAAACGTTCGTTTCAGAAGAACACCGCGGCCTGTAGAACGATATGCGCGTCTCCGTTTTATACGGCAGTCGCTCGGTTTGCTGAGATACGAGAACGCTTTACGTACATATATATATATATGTATAGTGTTTACTTTATTATTACTCTGTTCTACTGTATATACGTATACACACACGTATGCGAGGGAATTTCGCCGTCAGATGTGTCGAAAATCACGTGCCGTCCGCGAAACGAGACGATACGGTTTATACTGTCGATCGTATAGCGCGTACGATAACACGTTTATGTGTATTTATTTGTATAATATATGTATTACGATGTATATATATATGTGTGTGTGTGTGTATGTGTAAGTGTACTCAGACGTGGTTTGAAAACAGCAATATCGCGTAGTCGATACAAGAGACGCCCGCGAATCGTCGTGTATGTAGCGACAAAGTATAATATCGACACGCAGCAAACTGATCGTCGTGCCATTATTATTATTATTATTATTATTATTAGAACGTGTGTGAATAGTGTGAAATCCGAATTGCAACGCACGTCCGAGTATTGAACTACTACCCTATCCGAATACGTAGAATATAATCATAATGCGCATAGCCTCGAGCGGCAGCGTCGGCGACACCTGGAGGGCTTAGGGTTCTTTAAATAATATTTTTCAAGAATATTTCGTCTCATTACGAACACTAACCTCTCGTAATGATGTTCAAAAAGAACGAAAAAAATGCAAACGTAATTTAGCTTATAGGATAATAATAATCGATATCTAAAATTACGTATAGTTTTCAACTGATCCGTACGACATGTTCTCAGATGGAAAATATAAACGAAATCCGAGAACAAGGTTAGGTTTAGGTGCTCGTTAATCGTGTAGAGGTGCACAACCGGAACACCATATAATAACGAATATAAACGTTGTGCGAGTATTCGGCTTTACAAGATGTATTTATCATATTTCGACAAACGTCGTTTGTAATTAATCGCGCGTTGTACATTCGTACTGAGGGAGGACCGCGAGACGGCCGTCGTGTTCAAAACCCCCGAAATCGTTCCGGGACGGAAACCGGGGTCAAGGGGAAAATGAAAATGAAACGTCCGAGTCGGCTGGTGGGCGGAAGCGGACCTCACCGTTTCTCGCGTCCCTCTGGTGCGCGCGGCCCGCCGCGCCGTGTCTGCCGTCCACCGTCACGGTCACCGCTTTGGCCACCGCGCCCAGTTTCATCGTCCTGCCGCCGCCGCCGCCGTCTTCGTCCGCGACGTCCGTCCGACGCGACCGGCTGGAGTGGCCACGGTTGTCTGCGAAACGCGACATGTCGCCGCGGAACGACGAGACGAACGATGGCGAGGTTTACGGACGGGCGCGTGTCGTCGTACGTCGCGCGAGGCGGCGCGTCGCAAAACGAGCGGGAAAAAAACGAAACGAGCGGGAAAACAAATAGCGAATAAACGACGTTTCACGTGTTCCGAGACCATTTACGCGGTCACGGCGTTCACGCCATACGGTAATCAACGGCGGAACCGTTCGCCCGGCAAAGGCAATAATCGGCGTCGCAGACACGCGCGCGTCATAATAATAATAATAATAATAATAACGACGACGATGATGATAAGAATTAGCGGACGAGTCGTGTTCGGTTTGTCCGGGAAATAACGCGCGGTCAGGTGTTATCGTTTCCGAACGGTGTGTGCCGTTACGCGAGACGTACGGCGTCCCGGGGTACGCACACGGTAATACGGCTAGACGAACAACGAAAACAACCACGTTAATAGACTTGGGTTCGAAAACGTATAGACCGCAAAATAATTACGCGCGATCAACGAACAAACACGGTGAAACGAATGAACGGCCCGGAGAATCGCCGTACGTGGTTCGCGTACCACTAATGACCGACTAACGACGGAGACTCGGAAATAAAACAATGTTGTCGGGCCGTGAACGAACACAATATACGGACGAGAACGACCGTCGCGTGTCCGCGTGAAAAAAAAAACCGTTTAGGTTCCTTAAATAATCGATGCGGTTTTTTTTTTTTATGATTTTGAAATTTTCCGCAATTTAATCGCGTCGCGTCGCGCCTGCTGGTGGTGACACGACGCGGAAAACGACGTGATTTTCATTTTCGTAATCGTTTTTGTCGGCGTGACGTCCCCATATTATTTCAATTCTTACTACCCGCACTCGGACGGTTCGTATAATACGTGTTCAGCGTTAACACGATAATACGACACCGTGTTCGAAGGAAACGTGTGTTCACCGTCGAGAACGGTTTGGAAACAAAACAAGAAACGGATTCGTCGTTTATTTTCTCGTCTTTTTACGTACACTTTCTACACTAAACTCTAAACGGCCTGTCGTCGCCTACGTGATTATTGAAGTGAAACTTCTTTCAGAATCGTTCAACCGACAGAGTATTAGGTTTGTATTGGAATAAAATAAACAAAAGTGTACGCGGAAGTTACTAAATATTCTCTATTCCGCTAGATAAATAAAAAATATATGAACTGTACGAGCCGTGGACGTTTATCAATAAAATGCTTACTTTGTCCATCACTGCTAGATACTTTGAAACGGGTTGCTTGGTCTACCGATCCTAAGTCCGGTCAGCCTGTGTGTATGTAGTAATGTAGATTAAGCAAAGAAAAGACACTTTTGCTTAAATTATTTGGCCCGGTGCGTGTATGTGCGCGTGCAAACAGTTAATGACGTGATCACAACGCGCGCACGAGAGTCCTAGATGCGGTGAAATTGGCGGGGACGGCACAGCGGTCTACTCGCACGCTATTGGCCGTAACAGGAACATCATGCGCATGCGTGACAAATCTGAGAAAACTAAGAAAACTGGTGGTGGGGGACAGTCAAACGGGTTTGTTCGCACGCTATTGACCGCAACTAAAATGAGACGGACACGCGTGCGCACCAAATCTCAAGAAAATGTGTCGTGACAGGTTAGACCATGACGCGCCAAAATATTGTCCCGTCGCGACACTTTTTCGTGAGATTAGATGCGCGTGCGCGTTGTCGCATTTTAGTAATATTCCAGTTACGGCCAACAGCGTGCGAGCAGACCGTTTGACCGTCCCTACCGATTTCACCGCATTTAGACAACAGTTTTTCGTAAATACCCGAGAATTATATAACAACAGCGAATAATATACGTAAGGAAATGTCGTTGTCTACGGCCATCGTCATATTTTATTCGTTCGCGACGCGTGTCCGTTCGTTTTAAAATGAATTTTGGTTATCAAACATGTTGTCGAAATGAAATCTATACTATATATTCCGTGTTCACGTACGACAATATACGTTTTCATAATATTTAGTATAAATAGTATAGATCGTTTTGATTGTTTTGTGTTTTCAGAACCGTTCTTTTAAACGCTCATTGATGTACACTGTTTGTAAACGAAGAAACGGGAAAAAAATCCATAACTCAGACGTGAAATGATTTAGATGAAAATTTAATAAATTATTGTTAGCATCAACACGAACGGACTATTTCTGTTATTTTAATCCCTTTGACGACATTTAATTGAATATAATCTTACGTTTTATTCGTACAAATCTCGTAATATTAATTAATATTTGTTCTAATTAGTCGAGAAAAAAAAAATGTATTTTATCGGTAAAAACGAAAGTAACAACGCGTATCGAGTTCATAATGTGTATATAATCGAATTACGCGTTGTCCAAAGGAAATTAAAATAAACAACGAAAATTGAACGCCGATCGATATATTATTATTACGATCGTGTTAAATTTCGCTCTCGTATACTCGGGTTTGAAAATTTCAATTAGCGACGCGAATATTATATATTTAATTCGATTATTATACGTAAAAGTGATAAAAAAAAAAACCTCTCCCTTTAATTGAAAATTCCAAAAATCGCGCGACGAGAAATATATTGTACGATCGATTTTCCAATTTGTGAATCGTGCATAATTATCATTTAGAACTCAGCCCATGCGGTTTGGCGTGCGCGTCGTCGACTCCTGACTTGTAACTTCACGTAAACGACTGCACGATAAACGCCTTCCGGACCGGGTGTATGGGTAGCGTAGCAGCAGGCCTAGCGTTAGAACGCGTGCTGCCGTGTTAACGCGCGTCGGCGAAATCGACAAAACTTGCTCTTAACCTTGATCGAATGCGATTTGAACAAACTTCGTATGCCACGCTCTTCGGTCGTCCAGATCCGGCAAATCGGTTTCCACGCTCTAAAAGTCATTGTTTTCGTCTGTTCGGCCGTTCGAAATTCGATTCCGCTCCGGACGTCTGTCGTTTCCGCCCACTTGTTGTTGTATTCCGTGCGGACAAAACGTTATTATTGCACTGTTACGGCGGGCTCCGCGAACCAAATACACCACCCGAGAAGTGTGTCCCGTCGGGAGACGAAAACGATTTTTCGCTGCCGGTTTTTGTTCTCGGTCATAAGTTCGCCATAAATACGGTTAGGTCGAGCGGTTAGGTGTGCCGCTCGAGTTCACGTGAAACACGGACATTCGTGCGCGGGCTACGCAACGGACGGCCTCTCGTTCCTTATTAGTCCGTACACGTGTAACTCGTGCGCAGTTTCCGACTAGACGCAAAACGGCGGGTTGGCGTTTCTCGCTACGACCGTTATCGCGCGTACGCGTAATAAAAATAAACGACTCATGACGAGTAATGAACCCTGATAACCGGGCGGGTGTAGGAATGGGGGTTAGGTTAGGTTAGTTGTTGAACGCAACCGTAACGAAAACGCGTTGTATAAATTACAACTTGAACTCGTTACGGCGGTCGACAGGACACGAGATAACGCGTGAACCGCGTGGACCGACGGTTTTTCCGATAATATATGCGTGGGACGTCGAACTCTCGGCCGTTTCGACGATACGCCATCTCGACCATTGCGCGCAACGGGTTTTTTCCCTGACGAATTTTTATTCGCGTTTTGTCGATTTGGCCAAACTCGTCCGTCCCGTCTTACGTTTTCCGCGTCGAAAGAATTCGCGCACGTGAAAATTATATCGACACCTCGAAATAACAACCGGTCTGTCTTGCGTTCGGTTCGAGTGTAATTCTGTTTTGTGAATACATCTAGGCGGCCGACGAGTATGTGAATAGCTATGAGTATTTCAACACGTTTTTTTCAACTTTTCCAACGTATTTACTTCGGACGCGCTTGAACGTTTCGCGTACGAACTGTCGAACTTGGTGGCATTTTTACACCAAATTACTTTCGAACACGCAATTCTCAAACTACAAATGTTCCCGCGCCGCGTTTAACACTTGAATATACATAACGTTATACGGCGACGTTCGACTATTCGACTAGTCTTATGTATAATGGATCAGTTTTTATGCACAATGTTACGAGGCCATTTATGTATGTACACACTTTATCGACAATATCGGAAACGTTATATTTTACGAAAGCCGAAATGTTATATAACAAAATTTGAATATTTTACCACTCACCGTTTTACCATAAATCACGTTAATATATGTACATGTAACTGCAGAGTTTGTTATGGTAACGATAACGCAGTATCCTACGCGTTTTTTTTTTTTTTTATTAAAACATACTGAACAGCTTCATATTTACGATCACGTAATATTATAATATTCGTTGGTCTGTTATAATATTAAAACGCACCGACATATTCAAAAGTAATTTCAGATATTTATTGCTTATCGACACTATTGTCGACCGTCACCGACGTGAAAACGCATTTTGTGCGGGCAAGTATACTTCGCGTGGTTAGATCAGGTTAGTTAGACTATTAATCGCGAAAAATCACCTAATTTCCCCAAGTTTTTTATACAAACACTCGGTTTTTACCATTGTCTTGAATTTTTTAACCCGCGACCTCGTCGTCTTCTATATGATCCTAAATACGACTCGACGAGAAAAATAGGTCACTTAAGTACAATATATTAGAACACGTCAGTGATCATATATATCTGTCTCTTAATATTACTCTTTCCAATTTTTTTTTTTTTACATTATTATCTCGCGGTAGCGAGAAAAAATGCGGCCTTTACTTAGTCGAGTATATAAGAACAAAACAATTTTTAAAGTTAAATTTTCGTTTTTAATTTTTAATATAAATAAAATTGCGCCATAGTTTCCAAAATAATATTTCCTGCGAGATAGAATACTTTCATCAAATTATTTTTAATAATACAACACGTTTTTAGTGCGGAAGAACAAAACTTACTCCGTTAATTGTACAGCACAAACGAACCGTTGTTGTTTTCAACTAAATGGTTCAAATCACAACATTTACACAAGTGTTGTTTATTGAAACAGTTCGAATATTAAACGCGAATCGTTTATTCCGAAAATATATTTTTCCATGTATCCAGTGCGTGGGTAAGAAATTTTTTGTTTTAGTATATTTTTAGCTTCCTGTATCTACAAACGTTTCGTCTGGATTTAAATAATGGTAATTATTATATGCTAATGATCTGTGCAACTGTATCTTAAAAATGTTTATAATTTAAAAGTTACATACATTTATAAATAAAATATATCAAACGTTTTATTAATTTAATGTTTGGAAACGATGTCTAAATATGTGCTTATATTACCAGTGTTGAAAAATTGTCGAACAAATCGCCTTCGAAATAAAAAAAATAAAGAATAATAATAAATTGTCTGGATATACGCGTCCATTTATTGAAAAATTCAAAAAGAGCTGCACCAATCAATTTCGAAATTTCTGAATAGGAATGATATTAAAAAATGTGTATTATGTCCGCAATGATCATTTAAATTAATTTTCTGAAAAAACGTTTTGGCTATATTATACTCCGAATCGCCCGATTTCTTTCATTATATTACATTTATATTTTAGCCGTTATTAAAATCGTTTGAGAACATTGCTTTACCACGTTTTTATTGTGTATTTATAATTTAAATGGTGATGATATACTTCACCTCGAAAATATTATAGCGTATATTCCGTCTGACAGTGAAAAAAAAAATCAAAAAAAATGTCTTTTTACTGGAAAAGGTTTTGTATTTTTCGCCTACAAAAATATTATTTTATAAATGGAACGCGAATAGTTTTTTCCACGACTGCGGAATAACGAGGGTAAAGTGTAAAGGTGTAATGTACGTTTGTATGTTACCGCTGAAACTACTAAACTGATTTCGATGAAAATAAAAACCAAAAATAATCTGTGAATTCCCATGAGTGTTTTTAACTATGTTTAATCGTTATGATATTAAACGTTGTTTCACTAAATTTAAAAAAAAACCATACCATAATAATTCTATGAGGTATGAATTTGGTTTAAAACGATGTAAACATAAAAAATTGATTAAAAAAAACCCTCGACTGCAATATATATATATGTATATAAGTAATTGTGTGCCGTACACTCTGAAAACGATTTCACCGTTAACGAAAACGTTTATACTGTTCTGATCACGATACATACCGCGATGATACACCAATATCTTATGTTGTTATTCCAACGACTGAAGTGTTACGCTGTGTAAATTAAGTTTATTTAAATTTTTTTCTCCCTTTTGAGATTTCGATCGAATACATGATATCAAGTTATTCGCGCGTCCGTAAGTAATTCAAGTGTCAATTCATCAAGTGCGTATATAATATATGTGTATGTATATTGATCCAGCATACATGACCGAGTACCGACGACGAAGTCTTTTGGACATTTGCATTTGCAAAAAATGAATATGTTAATATTTATTATTGGGTTTCGGAATCGATAAAAAAAAGAAAGAAAGTATAAATACGTTTATACTTTATCGATTCTCGTAGTTTTATTTCTAATTAATTCACAAGTGTAAAAATCAAACGTAATATTATATAGTACACGTGCGAATTAGCTCGAGTTTATAATAATACGAAAAACAGTATATCTAATCTAATATATAATTAAATATATATATATATATATGTTTATACTCGTATACATTTGGGTTTTTTTTTCAAGTATTTCTTACAAAAAATGACTGCGTAAATATATTATATAAAATGGCCCAAGTCGCTTTCCTAAAAAAAAAAACGGGTTTCCTCCACTTCTTTAATTTTTGTATTCATTAAACGTTTTTATATATACGAAAATAGTATTATAGATGACGACGAAAAGCAATAAACTACAATACACGACATTATTCTGTTTTAATATTTTCGTATTTTTAAAAACGATATTTCTTGTTTATCAGTAAGGTTATAGATATTGAAACGTTTCATTATAAATTGTAATATAACACTGCGCGCAAACGAGTTTTCTAATTCAATATTGTCGATAAGAAAAAATATAGTTGGTTTTTAATTAATCGAAATGTTTTCAAAAATATAATTTTTTAATAAATAAAATACGCACTAAAAAATACCAAATCGCAATGTTGATAAAAGTCATAGTACTTAATTGATATATAGTCGAATTGTGTCCACACTAAAATATTTTCAAATGTCAAATGTTTTTTTTGTACGCAAAGAGTTAATCTCGACATCAGTGTCGGCTCGAACTTGTGACATATCACTTCTAGCGGCCGAATCGTCGGTGTGTTGCAGTAGAAAAATAATTTGTCATATGAACACTAATATTTCAGAACCGTTGTTAATCTTTCGTGCGTTTCCGCGTCGTCGGGTCTTCGGTGCAGTACATGTATATATTTGTTATTTGTTTTTTTCGACGACCAAATGGCTTTCGGAGGAATGTAGAATAATGTACGCACGATACATTAAATCCAACTTGACGCGTTGTTATTAGAGCGATCCGACGGGAAATTAATTCGAGACGATTATCGTCTGATATTCATCACAGCCCGCCGTGTTTATTATTTCCGCGCGGAAGAATTCGAACGGCTATAACTTACGCGCGCACGCACAACAGAATCAGAGTATCGATTCCAGATATCGTATGAAGTTATTGTATAAGGTCTCCGGCAGAAATATCGATTATTCGTACAACGCGTTGTTCGCCGCGACCACGCGGGATCCGTCGCCATCCAACTTCTCTTCGTCATGACCGAGACGCACGCCTTACCGCAGAATCGAGAGAAAGGGAAAATCATCAAACGAACGAATATTGGAATCGTTTATTGGAATCGGACCGAGTAAATTATCGAATTTCTTGGTGACGTCATATTGCGCAGTGACGTATAGAGTGACGAACAGTCGCGTCGTGACGAGTCGCGTACACGTATACATGTGACAACATTTAAATCGCTATTTAATGCCAGCATTTGTACAAACAATTAAATCGTAATACGAGGGTCGTCCAGAAAGTGAGGTTACAACGGTTCCGTAGTTTAGGGGAAATTTTTGTCGGCACACCTCAGGTGTCTGTCGGACGTTTCGTTTAGTCACGGTGCATTTTCAAGATGAACAGGTCGACGCGCGCCACCTACCGCCCGTGCGAGATTCGTTTTCTGACTTTCCAGAACGATACCGCCGCGAGTATCCATCGGAAACTTATGAAAGTTTATGGTAACGGTGTAATGAATCGACGGCACGTTACAGAATGGGTTAGGTTGTTCAGGGAACCGTCCACCAAAAAATTCAAAACGGTTCGTTCAGTCCGAGAGATCGTGGCAACAGTGTTTTGGGATCGTAAGCGAGTGCTTCTGGTTGAATTCATGCCTGAAGGCCATGCCATCGATGCTGAGAAGTATCGCAACACCGTTCGGTCCGGACAACGCTCGCGTACATGTTAGTCCCTAGGACAACGGGTCGGTGGATGTGTGAGCCCCGACCAACGCGGAAAGTACGATATATACGTATATGTATATAACACACCGTCTGTATCCGGCTGTAACGATGCCGCGCGCGTGCACATCGGAAACGTTCTCCGTCCGCGTAACCGTTTCGGGAACATCGCGTGTAAACGATATTTAATCGAGCGGTTCGACAAACGGGTTAACGTACAATTTCACGACGCGTGATTAACGTTACGGTTCACGCCGGAGACGGGCGCGGGGGCAATTATCGCGGCAAACGTCTAAGTCCGTCCGCGTTCCCCGGCGTCCTCGTTGCTTCGCGTGTCGAAACTCTCCGCCGTCCACCAGACGCGTGTGACGCGTGTTGTCATATCGCATTGTCCGTGCGAGCGCCGTCGACAACAATTCGCTACGACGCACGTGGTTTCATTTCGGCAAAGACCGTCCGGCATTTATTGGCTCGCGAGATTACGCGACGTCGCTCTTGTCCGGGACAATTTCCGTTTCTACGGGATTACGCGAAATCGGTCTCTACATCCATCTCAAAACGCGTGTTGCCCGCCGTCCGATCCGTTACGGTCTGGAGTTTTGAGAACCCAACAAAATTATTGGAAAACAAACTGCGTTCGCCGTAGAACGCCGCGGTGAATTTATGTCACACATTCAATGACGATCGCGTGTATTGTTACGGCCGTATTGTTATGTCCGTGCAAGAAGAAGACTACGGGGTCACCAGGCGGACCGGTGCGGTCCGGTCGATCGGACCCGTGCGGTCTCCCGCGTGTTTGCGTCCGGAAAGCACGACGTATTTTTCTTTTAATCGAAAAGACCCGCGTCGCGGTCATCACTGTGCGTGAACGAGTGGTGGGCGGGAATGGTTCTCTCTATGACTCTCCGTCCGTTTCGGGCCGGCGGATCGAAGTAGACCGAACGATTCGAAACGATATTTACGAGTTTTGGTTTTCTGTAAAATTTAATGTTGCGTTTGTTCGATTTCGGCAAAAACCAAAATGTACGTTAAAAATTTACGTCTGCGTGTGACGAGTTATAATAGGTTAGGTTAGTCTTCGGCTAATCGTCGAACAAGACAAGTTTTTACGCCGGAACAAAAATCGTTTACAATTCGAAACCGTGTCGACGACATTGAATGTACGTACACATGTTATATATAAATATATATGTATATTAATCGTTTTTTCGACTGTATGACGACGTCGCGCGCTGTATATCAGAATGTTACGACGTTGTTTGCACGTTCTTAATCGACGAATTGTCGTGCGCGTATATCAAAACGACGACTTGACTAGTAGTCTCTTCTTTTTTTGTTGTCGTATGATTTTGACGATTCAATTTAATAACTATACATGACCGTTCCTCCTCCCCTCCCCCTCCCCCGTTATCTGTCGATAAAATTACCGGCTGTTGGTCGTTTGTAATATATAGTACGCGTCCAACGGATAATACGCATAACCTTTTTCGAGTCGCCATCCATCCGAATATACATATTATATATATATAAACTCGTATATATACACACTTAATAACAATTTATAGCTGTGCCATACCCTTCGACTTCTTTAATATACGTGTATGAAATCGTTTTGTATTTTCGCGCGACTCCGTATCGTCTGTTGACAATAAAACGAATTGAAAAAAACGGCTTTCCAGAAATATAGACGCGCGTAACGTGAATGAATACATCGCGTCGGCACACAATACGTTTCCGACAGAGGTCGATAAAACGCCGTCGAATCACTTTAATTCGTATTTTTGTTTTGGCAAATTTTATTTTCTCACATTAAAACTAAAATATCAATAGTTTATTATTATTTCCTAAGACTCAAAGTCGTTCGTTCCCATCTTGTATTTTATTCATAACACTTACGCTCTTCGTACAACATGAATAATATCAATACGTCCGTTGTAACAAAATTAATTTGCAGATAATGATAAAAAAAAAATGTTGAAATGTCAAAAATAAAATCCCGAGCATATTCTCGAATTTTTTATTCCAAATCGTTATAAAAATATTTATGTTGTATACAACCGTTCCGCGACCGCGATAGTAAATCTCGTTATTTTAACTTGAACCGTACGAATTTCTCTAAAAACGTAACTTTTTAACTACTGTGGCGTTTTTCACGATTTGTGCGTTATGACCTCGGGCAATACATTAACCTTTTATACGACTGCAATTAAATCGACTCGGTAGTTAGGACGAGCAAATGAAATTTGTTTTGGTTTTTACTCGACAATCTAGACAACGACATAGTTTTGTTACATATATGTATAAATAACTATCATTTATGGTGTCCGCGACCGTTTTTGTTTTTTTTATAACTTAATGAAGTCGCGTGACCTCTAAAAAAAAAGGGGTTAAGAACCCTTATTCGAACATGGACATTATGTATTTGTGTGTTTTTTTACGAGCAAATTAAAAAGCATTTACGATTACTCGCGCCGCAGTGGTCTCCGAATAATTATGTCCCTTTTCTATTTTTTTTTTCGTTTTTATTATTATTATAATTATAATTATTATTAGACGAGAAAACGCTTTTTACACAAATTAAAAAAAAGACACTTTATTCTTGACGAAGGTCTGCATTTAATTTAAAATCAATATACATAAATATTTTTTATTTTTTTGTATCGAAGTCGAGTGAATCTTAATGAATATTTTTCTTCATTAGGTACACCTCGCCAATTTCGTACAAATTAAAATACATGCACAATTAATTTTTAATTATTCAAATATATATATATATATATATATAACCACGACCGTGAGTACAATCAACGCCGTATTTAGAAATATGGAAACTCTGGGCTTATCTTTAGCGGTGGCCCCATTTTTCAATTACATACATCTGATATTAGTACATTCCAAGTGCATTTGATGTATAACGTATCTATTATATTAAAATTTACTTCGAAATATTTTACTCAAAAATAAGGTTGAAAAAATTCATTTTGTGGAGGCTCTGCGTATAATATATATATATAAATCGTTTGTATCTAAGCACTGTCTGAGAATGAAAAACCCGTTTAGTAATATAGATGAGATCCGTATGAATACTTTGTATTTACAAATTTTCTGAAAACATATACGACGCTACGTAAATCGTGCACTGTTCCTTCGTTAACGTAAATAATCTATTTTAAACTATTTAATGTTATTAATAATCAATTTCCATCACTCTGTACGTTATAACACATCGTGTTATGTGCGAACTCTCAGAGTTAATAGGAAATAAATAGTTTCAAAACGAATTGAAATCATTGAAATTTCTCCGGAATTTATGATGCCATTGTGTACTCGACGGTTTCTATAATATTATATGTCACGTGCCGTATGAAAGTCGAAAATTAATACCATCTCGTGTATTAACAGACAACTTGCGATATTGTACTGTAATGAAGATCCCCATAAAATAGGATTTACAACGTAAAAATACATTTTAACAAAAAAAAACGATAAAATGAAATATTGCTAATCATTATCGTTAGCTAGTATAAATATACACTTAATAATTTAACTAAAAACTATAATTATATTTTCTGATTATTACAGTACTAAAAACCCTGTTCGCTTGATGATGAGAAATGTCTGTATCGCATATTTTCAAAGTTTTCAAAAATAGATCCGATGTTTTAACAAATACGTGGAAAAAACGAAGAAAAAACGCATTTATTATTATCGAACGAATAATTTTTGTTGTTGTCTCGAAGACCTTTTATGAAAAAAACATAAAAGAAAAATCGAGTAAAAAAGCAACAGCGAACGACGGGTCGGAGAAGACCACTACTAATAAAAATTTATCCAATTAATCCGTCACACGCATAAAAAAAAGACTATATTTAAAAGATTCGTATTTTGATATTCGTTTGTCGTGCGACGTTATAAAGGGAAAAATGCAAAACAATGAACCACGCATAATATAACGATGATAATACAAACGCGAAAATACTACGCAGACCGTAAGAATATACGTCACGTTATTAACATTATTGTTATTATTATTATTATCGTCGTCGTCGTCGTCGTCTCGCTTCCGCCGCCTCGACCCGAGTCGGTAGTGAGACACGTTTCAACTCGACAAAAATATTATAAACCGTACCGTTTAAATTCGACGGGAAAATTGTGAGAAAAAAAAAAACGTATTAATTTAACATACACAATCGAGCTCGTCTACGAAATACATGTCGTCGTCGGTTGAACAACATTTAATCGCGAAAAGAAAACGTCGTGCGGAACAAGACGCGCGTTATGTACGACGACCTCGACTGTTTTGCGTACGGAAGACGAGAGAAAACCGTTTCGTTTTGTTTTTTGTTCGTACGTGTGGAAAACGCGCGCGGACGTCTTTTAAACCGTTCGTTTCCCGAGACAAACAAAAACAAAAACAAAAAAACACGTCGACTTTCATGTATAATATAAATAATTCCCGTCGTCATATTTTCGCATGAAAATTGAACGTGTTCGCGCGTTCCGTAGTTTTTTCTCGTAATATTCGAATACACCGAACGCCCCCCCCACCCCCCCCACCTAGTCCGTCGGAACGATGTCCATATCGACTATTCATTTTCTCCTTTATTCCTAAATAACAGCGACCCACGGATTTTTATTATAATCATTCTCGACGCGAATGTGCGCGTTTGTATGAGATTTCATTCGATACGCGCGTTGGTTTTTAAAATATTTCCCCGAATAATTTATCGTTCGAGTTTAAGACGCGCCCGAGCGAAAACGCGGTACGCATTCAATACTCTGGAGACGCTTTATCGGACATTTCCGAGACAATTTGCGTCCAATGTCCGACGAATATACGTTTCTATACTGTGATCGACGCAAATCGCCCACCCCCAGCTACCGCGACACCGGCCGCCACTCCTATGGCGGCATTTTTAGAGCAACACAGTTTTTCGCACGGACGCGGGTTTCTCGGTTCTCTGGGACGGCGTGGGAAAACATAACGTGACAAGTGCCGCGACGACGTTTCGCGATACCCGTTTTAATTTCACGTAACCTTTTATCTATAGTAAAAAAATTCAAAAATTACGACCAGAAAACACACCTGGCGCGATAAAAACCCGATAATATTTTTCCCGTCTGTAAACCGCATCGGTCGTCCATTTTTATTCACCAGATGTAATCGTTTTCGATGGTCTCTTCTGCCTGCGACTCCGTCCAAAGCGTGATCCGTACGTAACCCTCCGTTTCACAAGCCACGTACAATTAGTGCTCGTAGGTCGGG
The DNA here is from genome assembly GCA_019022885.1 of Schlechtendalia chinensis. Lineage (NCBI taxonomy): Eukaryota > Metazoa > Arthropoda > Insecta > Hemiptera > Aphididae > Schlechtendalia > Schlechtendalia chinensis. Next base: position 11,242,646 of record CM032348.1, on the reverse strand, counting down.
GGGGAGTTTTCTTTTTTTGGCTGTTTCTGATATCTGATTACCGCGTATAGTCCCGTTCGCAATTCCAATTAATAAACGATTGTCCGTCGGTCGGTCCGCGCGCATCTCTTCCCATCTGCGTGTCGCAAGAGCCACGTTTCAATCGAATCTCGTCCGATGAGTGCACGACGTGTTCATTACGCGTGGCGTTTGTCGTTCTGGATGTCGAGATGTTAGGTTCGCCGATGTCATCGACACGTTTCACGACGCGCGGCACATCACGGTGTACGGTCAGGTGTTTAAATGCCGGGCACGAAACAAAGACCGCCGTACCGTTCTCGCAAGTAATGCGATTCCCGAGGAGTGGTCGATGACACAAGTAAAACAAAAAAAAAACCAAAGAAAATTGAAAATTCGAGTACCCGGGGGCCAGTGTGCACGACTGGGGCGGTAATGTAACCCGAGAGGTAACCGTATTAGTATCGGTATTATTATTATTATCATCACACACGTCCGATCCGAGTACGGTCCGAGGTCGCTCGGATCACACACAAATATTGTCAGCGACAGATTTTCTGTCCGACCTCGGACGGTCAAACACGGGACGGTGCCGGATCGGACATGTTTGAACGGGCATCCGTTCGTCGTCTGTTATTGCAAAGAGTCTATTAATTTGTATTGGTTTTTTTTTTTTTTTTTGTACTCATTGTTTTAGATTTATTTTCTTCTTCTTCTTCTTTCTCATCTCCCCCATCAAGCAAGAGTGCTATAACAATTCATAATTCTTCGCCAAACTCAGCCGCGACGTGGATAATTTAGGACCTTAAATTATCCACGACAACAGGACGTGTATTGTTTGAAAACCAGTATACAAGCAACAGACTTGTATATTACAAATCGGAACGGACCCGGCCACGATAAAGTCCACGGGCAAACTACCCCGAATGATAAGAATCGGATCGGACGCGTGTGAAAAAAGGACCTCCGTACGGGATTGTCCCGTGTTTCAACTTAGTGCCGTCGCGGCGACGAAAATTATGCGAGACGCACTTTTCTCCCGTTGTTCTTGACCGCGTTTTTCGATGTTTGATATTTGAACAGCGCGCGTTTATTTTGGTTTTTCGTATTATAGTTAGGTTCGCTTACTCTTTAATATATCGCGTATTTTTATTTTATTTTTATGGTCTGTTTGTGTCCCCATACCAACTAACCTAACCGACCCGCCAGATTGTAACACGTGTAATCACAACGCGGACACGAAACCAAAACGGCATTCGGCGAACGAAAACGTGCCGTTTCAAAAGGACTTCGCGGGACCGTATGAAAACCCATAATTTATCTCGTACACTCCTTTATCGATTCGAGTACATCCTGGAGTTCGTTACGACACGACAAATCTAAACACGGAATTCGCTTTCGATTGTCGACACGTTCGGCGATTAAACGTTGTTTTCTTGTGATTAATGTTTCAAAAATAAAAACAAAACCAACAAGTTCTATAACAGAGGTGGTACCCATTGTACAACTAGCGCACTAAAATAGTGGACTAGTGTTCACAACGTACAAAAGACATAACATTTCTCTGTAACAATGGACAGAACGGTTTACTGGCAATACAAATAAAAATAAATAATAATGAATTTTGATAACGCGCATCCTTTACATTACGATGAAAACATAATCGGAAATTACATTTAATACTAACAAATAAATAGTACATAAAAATACACGTAGTGCAATGATAAAATCTGTACAATGTTCATAATAATAATAATATTTCATTTGTAATCACGATACATTATTACCATTTACATATTATTATACAAGTACATAAACAATTAGAATTTTAGTTAAAAATTTGAAAAATGTACTCGAACACAATTAAAATTATCGAAGAAAAACAAACACATACAATGTACGCACTTATCGCTCCGGTTCCCTACCAAATTTAATTATTATTTTTTACAAACAGAAAGGTAACACAACTTCAATTTTTAATTTTTGTTCTTTTTGTCTTTTACGTCGAATAGTAAGCTTTATGTCACTGATGGTTGGGCATCATACCGTGTTGTGGTCCCATGGCCGACATCGGCACACCGCCGTAGTTGTTACACCCCGGACCCACCATGTTGGGGTTCGGGCCGACCATGTTGGGGTTCGGGCCGACCATGTTGGGATTCGGGCCGACCATGTTGGGGTTCGGACCGACCATGTTGGGGTTCGGGCCGACCATACCTGGGTTCTGATTCATCATGTGCTGTCCCATTAGCGGCGAGGGAACTGGACCACCGGGAGCCATTTGCGGGTGCATGTTCATCGACGCGGGCGACATCTGCGGTTGCGGTTCGGACGGCAGCACAAAGTTGGACATCAAGTCTCGAATGGCCGGAAATATGGAACACTCGTGATTAAGGGCGAATTCGGCAAAGCGTTTCATGTGAGAACTAGCAGCAGATATCGCCGACGCTGGGCCGGCGTCTCTTTTTTCCGCCAATTGTGTGATATTAGTAGCGGTGTCGTAGACAAGCGGAAGCACCAACGAAGGCACTTCGTTGCTATTGTACGTTATTCCGATTCTGGTGATTTGCAAAAAGAACAAAATTTTATTCCTGCAAATCAACAGGGCTTCCTTGCCGACCGGCACAATCGGCGTGGCCGACGGTGGTATCCTAAGACACCACTGAACCGTCCATTTCATTTGTTGTTGTTGGATAAGTCCAGGCATCATTTCCAATTTGATTATTTGTATAAAGTCCTTGAGCACCGTGTAAGGACAGTTCAACATCCTAGTAAAGCCAAGTAACGTGTTCGGCTTACACGGCGGTATCGCTACTTTAGTTTCGAAAAACTTTTCTAGAATACTTAGCTCTTCGACATTCCACGGATCCTTTTGTTCCGGAATACATGATATTTTTAAATGCAACGACTGAAAATGTTGCATGTTTATAAAAGCCCGACATTGCAGCATTTCGACTTTGAAGTTTACGACACCCGGCTCTGAAGAAGGCAATGCAATCAGATTGTCTTCGGTTTGGACGAATCTTTGGAGATTTCTTCTCATATAAACACAGCCCAAGAACCTTTCCAAAGGACACTGTTTGGGCGCGGGAAGCCCTTGAGGATGGACGGTCGGTGTACATAAGACGTTCAACGCTTCGTGCGTGATTATGGTTGGAACCGCTCCGGCCCAAGATTTCTGTGGAAGCACTCTGGATGTATGGCCATAACCACTCTTATGATCAGGACTTTGCAAAGAATGGCCAGCTGGCGATTGTCCCTGAGCTCTGGCCGGGGACAAGGCGAGGTAGGCCGGGAGAACCGGGCCAATTGGATGCAGCAGGCGATGTCATACTTTGAGACTGGAACGGGCTCACTTCAGGAGGGTGAGTACTAGAACCCAATCCGAACCCCGAGCCCGGACCGGGCGATGAGTTTGGTAACATTCCGGCTGGGCTTGGCACATGTAGAGGATTGGAAGGAGAACTGGCCAATAAACTTGAGCCTGGCGAAGGGTGTGGTAACATAGATGGTGAGGGATTGATGGCTGACGGTAACGATGGTGGTGATGCCAAGTTAAAAGACGTCACTGGACTATTGTTAAACTGCTGTTGAGGTTTTGGGACATGTTGGGCACGCCGACTACAGGATGCGGGCTTGCTGGCGTATGCGGATTACTTCCTGGTGTCGTACTGCCAGTAGAATGGAACCGTAAGCCTTGTGCAGGTGACTGAGGCCCTCTGTGCGACGAACCACTCAAAAAATTCCCTTCGACATTGTCCATAGTGATTGGCGAAGGGGGATTATCATCTTCGGACTGAGAACGCCGTCTAAACACATTCGTCTCATCCACGTATTTAGACAAAAATGCTTTTAAGCCTGGCGTGGGCGTATACTCTGAAATTACAGACGTTCTATCGTATCTACTGTAAGCTCCATCTCTAATGCTCACCAAATTTCCCCATCGCAATGTTATCTCTAAACAATATTGTCCTTCGTAAATAACTTTAAGCAAATTTGTCGAGTTGGCTACTATTCCGAACGTGATGACCGGCACTTGTGGTCTCATTTGTAGTACACAAAGTTGCGGTATGGACGGTAACTTACAAATAGCACCGAGAGGGTTCAGCGTGTCAAGCATTTCGTGTATAAGTAAGGACAATTTTTTATTACCATTTAAATAACCTTCGAATTGTTCTTTGATCAAGTTGTGTGGGTTAATACTACTATTGAGTGAGCCGAACGTTATATTAAATTTATTGTTGGCCGAATTCCATTGAATAGTGGCCGTCGAACGTCTGTGCGTACCGTACCCAATGATAAGTTTTAGATAATTGTAACTCTTAATACTTATCATCGACGCCAAGTTGTTCTTCTCAGATTGCAAATAAGGTGACAGATCTTCTACTAAAAAGTATAGGTGCACAATCTGGGTCCAATCGTTTAAAATTGTTTCAACCGTTTTTGACATGCTTTCGGCAACACTGACATCATAATTAATATAAACTGGTCGACGAGCCCCTTGTTCTCGGCTGTGTCTACTGGGCAAAGGACTTCCATAAAATACATACTCGGTCGTCCAACATCGAGTCGTGCCTTTGCCATATACGCGTATGGATATGGACAACACGCGTTTACATAACGATATCCATTTTGGATTTGTCGCGTCGATGCCAGATGGAGGCGGTAATGATAAAATTTTTAAAACAAAAGTTGTAGCATTTGCTTCGACTTGAACACCTTGATTACTGATGCCGCACTTCGTCAATTCCTGGGCTAGTACAGTAAATGGCAAACGTTCGTCGCACAAAGCCACTATATGCGCGAGTTCGGGTATGAAGTAAGCTGGGTGCTTGAGTTGTTTCTAGGCTTATCTGGACGTACGATTACTCTCTTACGGCTGTTTGAATCAGTTTTTTCTTGATCTTCTTCGATAACAGATGTAAATGGACCGTGTGTAGCAACAAATTTTTCAATTGTCAACAGGGTCAAAACCTTCAAATACATTTTCGGTATGTCTACCTCAATAGACTCATCATTGGGGTTATCTTCGATCGAAGACTTTTTTACATTAGCCAAGTAGAATTTATACTCAATTCTACAAGGGGATTTCTCATTTTCAGCAAACTCTACGATCAATATCATATTTGAAATTTTATGCAATTTTATATACATCCGATGGCGACTTATTTTTGACATAGGGTGATCTGTATGGTGTAGTAATGGCAGTCTTTCATATGCTGTACCAGGAAGATGTTGTAAAGTCGTCTCGCAGCGACGTTGAGTGATCCAAAATCTCAAATCGCTTATAAGTAAAGGTACTTTATTGTGTTCATTGTTTAGTGCTTGTTGTAATGCAACCATACTTGGCGGATTAAATTCAGGAACATGACATTGAAGCATGCCAGTATGAGTGTCAACCGTTATTAGTAACTGTTCAGCGCGTAAACATGGGTTAAGTATCGCAACCGATAAAATGGAGGGCGACCCCTGCAAAGTGCATTCTACGTCCTTCAATAGATTTTCTAATTCTACTTTAAGCTCAGAAAGACGAATTTTCGTGCGCACGTGAATCGTATGTACTAATAATCTTTCCATCGACAATGAATCCGTACCAATTGATTTTTCTGTTATCTCTGCGTCTTTTGTGCCTAGAGATGGCGAATGTAAAATACCCAATGGTTTATTTGGCTCTTTGTCGTCCACATATATTGTGAGAGAATAGCCAAATTGTTCAGACACGCTACGCGATAGTTCTCTCCAATACGAGACCACTAAACACTTGCCAGCAGTATATTCTGTTATATGTATATGCCCTTCGAGTCTATCCTTATACAAAGCTCTGGTTTGCGAGAATAGCACTTCCAATTGCAAAGATTGACAAAAATAGTGCAACACCATGTACACTTGGGTCAATGGTTCACTTCCTGTACTGCAACATTCTAACAATCTTGCTTGGACAACTTGATGAATGTATTGTACCTGACGTGAATGTACTAATGGTTTCCCTTCTCCGGTTTCCTTGTCCTCGACTAATATCTCAATATCCAACAGTCTCCAAGGTATGTTTGGATTATCTCCCATCAATGTCAACGACACTTGAAACTCGTTTTCCACTCGAAATGTCACTCGGCCATTGGCTACTTTTTTGCAGCTCATTTCACTAATTAAATTACTACAGACCAATCTGTGTTGTATAACTCTGTTGAGTTGGAGTAATGTTTCGCGTTTTTCAGCTGGAGTGATTTTATCTGGAGGAACTATACGTTCACGAATACAAGCCGGTAACCGTGAAAAAGTGCCCGTGGTAAGCACTTCGACTGCTGATGGTATATGAAAATTAGGCAACCGTGCAGAAACAACAGTTTCACGAGCAACTCGAGCTAACATGTCAGCAGTGTCTATAAACAGTAACGACTGCTTATCTAGGAATCCCATTATTTGAGTAGATTTATCTACTTTGGAAGCACTGTTTGCCCATTTCACAAGGGCTAATAATCGTACAAACAGTTGTCGCGTTCGATTAGCAAATTTGTAAATTTCGATTTTACGTTCCATGTCGGGCTTACGGGGCAACAATTCGGCAAGAACGGTAAGCTCATGATAAGTACGTTGAACAATAAAGTCAATCAAAACAGACAAAGAAAGCGATCCATCTGGCGGTAGTCCGTTACTCATGTTAGGCTGATTGCCTTCCAAAGGTGTTGGAGGCATGGTAAGATTCGACTGCAAAATTGAATTGACAAATTATCTGAAAAATAAAATGAATTTTTAATGGGAAATCTTTGAAAAATCTTATATTGAAATAAATTACGAATTACCAATGAAATAAATTATACATATGATACAGTATGAATCGTATAAATTAGTTTAGATTCTGAATTCCAATTCAGACTTAAAAAATTAATAGTAAATCATAGTATATTTTACTTTAAGAATAGTACATTTATAATCATAAAACATATTTTATTTGTTTTATTATTATTATTGAAACTGAAAACAAAAACTTATATTATCAAAGTTAATAATCAAATATTACAAATATAAATTACATAATTTGTTTATTTACCTATTAGAATGGTGTTTGCCTTTGCATCGTTCAAACAATAATTTAATCCTTAACAAAATGTTGTTTAGTTTGCAGACGTACAGTTTAGAAATATACTGCACCTGAAATTATTTAAAAACATAAATTATTTTAATATACCTACATTTTTTAAAACTTCTAAAAGGTACAAAGTGTTAGTTCTTCAGGCCATTAAATACATAGTGTTTTTATGTGTTCCATCAAATCACATTTTATCGTTGATTATTGTACGACCCCAATTCAATTTCTCTTAGACAGATAAAGTGCTTTCGATTCATTCAGTATGGATCTAGTAAACATTAGGTAACTAAAATTGAATGTAAATAAATTAGATATTTATATAACTACATACTTATATACTCAATAAGAATAATTCCGGTAAAAAAAATATTTTCAGTAACACAAGTAAAATAAATGTAAACTGATTCTTAAGACATTAGCATGATAGTTAAACTTAAATTATATATAGAAAAAATAAATGGTACTTATAATTTTTGCATCACCAACATAATATAATAATTTAACGTCGTGCACTCATCAAACACTGCTAAAACTTTTTCGATTTGTTTTTGCGATAGACATAACATTTGAGTTCGCGTTGTATTTACATTTTTATTGAGCGTACATAATTGTTACATAAGTTCCACATACATTTAAATGTTATTATTACGACATACTTGCACGATTTGTATTGAAGTAACAAGATTCAATACGCGCCAAAGTAGTGCAATAGTATTCCTCTATACTTACGAATGTCGATTCTCATATATCTTTCGTCTTCGGTCAAAGCATTGCGACGCGTACGGTCCGCACGTTCGGTCTTCCAGTTGTTATAATATTATCCGCGTTCCGAAATAGCGAAAAAATTAAAAACAAACCATAAACGAAAGTACGACGGCACAACGTTCGGACGGACTCCACCAAAGGTCGAGAATGACCGTGTGTGAACACAACAATGTGTATAATCAGTCAACACTCCGCATAGTAGATAGTAAACAAACATTTCATCGACGCACGAAATCCGGTAACCGGTAACCGTCCATAACCGCGTTTCGGTATGTCCGATACGACAGCCGTTCCCTGCCGTCACGTACTCCCGCCGGCGATTTGTTCACCCGGAGCGCAAGTCGTCCGACTCGCAACTCCTCCCCTCGACCGTAGTTAACATAACCGGTTCGTTTTCAAACATTCAAGTCTACGGAAGTACGTTTCGAATATTATCGGAACGGGTGACGGTCGTCGGTCGGGAAAAACGCGTTTTTTCCGTACGGGCGGTGAAGTTTTTTCTTCTGTTGACGAATCGTATATTTTTACAGATTACGTAATCGTACGCATTTCAATCGGCCGAGACAACGCGCGCTCGCGACGGATCGATCGTCGACCTCCGTTCAAAAGTCTCGTGTAAAATCGTTTTGTTTTTGAATATTTTTCGTTCGGAGTGTTTAGAAAAGAACGTTCACCGGACGAGGTGAGAAGAGAGATAAGATAAGGAAGACCTGTTGCAATATCTATACATTAAATATTGTTATGTATTATACCTGTAATTGTTATTGCATCCGTCAAGACCAGTGTTTTTGTTCAATAAAACGAACGGAAAAGTAATAATTACGCGATACGCGTAATTATACCGATAAAAGGTATAGGTACGACTACCGATTTATTCTGAACACGTATTTTGAATGTTTAGTTTTTAATATTAAAAAAAAAAATGCACTTGAGGTTGAGTATATTATATTTTTATGATTTATACGTGAACTTATACGCACTCGAATGTTGTCTTCCGGTGTGTTTTTCATGTTTCGAAAAATATATATTACAGCGCTAAGAACGTTTGCAACGCGTCGACGACGAGACGCATTACCAAGCTGTTGATAGCCAATCGAGGAGAGATAGCGTGTCGAATCATAAGAACTGCTCGTCGTTTACAAATCGAAACCGTTGCCGTTTACAGTGATGTGGACAAGCATTCCATGCATGTGGCCATGGTAATAACGATCTATATACAATTATGTAAAAACAAAATAAATACCTAATATCGTGTCGTTTTGTAGGCCGACCAAGCTGTACACGTTGGTCCGGCACCGAGTGCTCACAGCTACTTGCTCAAAGAGCGCATTGTCAATGCTGCGATCAAAACTAACAGTCAAGCCATACATCCCGGATACGGTTTTCTGTCAGAAAACACATCGTTCGCCCAATACTGTCATAGTAACGACTTAATATTCATCGGACCTCCACCTAATGCCATTGAGAGTATGGGAATTAAAAGGTAAATATATTTGTGTATGTGTATGTGTGTATTTACTAATGTAAATTGGTTTTGTAAAATCAATGTTTATTGTGAATGATCGTAGCAAGTCTAAAGAAATCATGTCTGAAGCTGGTGTACCAGTAATTCAAGGATACCACGGCCTGGAGCAAAACTCAGATTTCCTTCAACAGCAGGCCAACGAAATTGGTTACCCAGTCATGATCAAAGCCATTAAAGGTGGAGGGGGTAAAGTAAGATTGATTTTTTAAATTTGTATCTAATACAAGTCTATTAAATTCATTATGTTTTACAGGGTATGAAAATTGTATTGAAAGAAACTGAGTTTTTTGAAAATCTCATGTCAGCCAAAAGAGAATCATTAAGTTCGTTTGGGGACGATTCAGTTCTAATTGAAAAATATATACAACAACCGAGACACGTGGAAGTACAAGTGTTTGCTGACCAACACAAGAATTGCGTGTATTTGTTCGAAAGAGATTGCAGTGTACAGAGACGTCATCAAAAGGTCATGGAAGAAGCACCCGCTGTAAGATCCTTCGAGTATGCTCCCGTCTTTATTCATTATTTGTTTATAACATAGGTAATAATATTTCAGCCCAGACTGAGCGAGAGCTTGAGACAACATCTTGGAGAAACTGCTGTCCGTGCAGCGAAAGCTGTTGGATACGAAGGTGCTGGTACTGTCGAATTCATATTTGATAATACGAACAATATGTTTTATTTTATGGAAATGAATACTAGATTGCAAGTAGAACATCCTGTCACCGAGATGATCACCGGCGTAGATTTAGTAGAATGGCAAATCAAAGTATATATATATTTTTTTTTTAAAGTATAAATACAAGTAGTTAACGAAAAATAAACTTTTATGTTACAGGTGGCAGAGGGTAAAGAGTTGCCGTTAAAACAGAATGAAATCAAATTCACAGGACACTCGGTGCAAGCACGTATTTATGCCGAAGAACCGCATAACAATTTTTTACCAGCTGCTGGCAATTTACAGTACTTGGAATATCCGCCTGTGTCAGACGATGTTCGTGTAGAAACCGGAGTTCGGCAGGGAGATGAAGTGTCAGTGCATTATGACCCTATGATAGCAAAATTGGTGGTGTGGAGTGAAACTAGATCAGATGCATTTGCTAAATTGAAAAATGCCTTGGCCGCATTTAATGTGAGAAACATTGATGATAATTGTTGTTGATTTTTACATTACGTATTGTTTTAATACAAATTATATACATTGAAAGATTGCAGGTCTGTCAACAAACGTTCAATTCTTAATGTCGTTGTGTGCACATCCTGAACTGTTAAATGGTAACGTTCACACGGGCTTTATAGAAGAACATAAAAATGTACTTCTGGCGAAGAATCGACCCGATCCCGAATCGATTTCGCAAGTAAAATTTGACCGTTTCATTGTTAGTATAAAATAAACATGGCTGATGTGATTTTATCATTTCAGGCAATCATTGGCATAATATTACATGAAGAATACGACACTATTAACAAGAATAATGCCACCAAAGATCCGTGCTCACCTTTTGCCACTCAGACTGGCTTTCGTGTGAACCACAATTTCGTGCGAAAAATCAAACTCAAACACAACCTTAGCGGAGGTCGTCACTACATACACAATGTCGCACGACAATAATTTTCGAAATTGAACGCAATGTACCATTTTATTTCAGAATTGTATGACGTTAGCGTTGAATATTTAGGAGTGGGATCGAGCAATAGTAGATTCAAGATATGGTTCAAAAATAAAGATACAGATGTCGAATCAAACGTCAGCGGCAGTTTGGATATGACGCAACTCAATAAAATCTGTCTTGCATGCGTGGTGGACGGCACATTGTATAAATCTGATATTGCGCTTCTAGAAAACTCATTACATTTGTTCAACAAGGTATTTGTGTTGTAATGCTGTTCTAAAATATGTACGATATGATATTGAAATAATTTTATCAGGACGGTAAAAATGAGTTTACCGTAGTTTTACCATTTGACGAAAAATCGTTAAATAATTATGAACAAGAAACAGAGAGTAACGAAACTATTGTAGCACCGACCCAAGCTACAGTGGAAAGAATTAACGTTTGTGTCGGCGAAAATGTTTGTATCGGTGATGCGATTGTTGTCTTAACAGCAATGAAAATGGAAGTGAGTTGTGATAATGTAAACGTTTTGGTCGTGAAGTGTTGGCGATTGTTATTTTAATTTATCCAAATTGTTTCAGTATGTAGTCAAAGCGCAAATTGGAGGAAAAATTGAAAAAATCTTACACAAAGAAGGCGACAGTGTCAAAAAAGGAGAACTCTTGGTGAAAATCACGCCTAAAAAAAGTTTTAAAATATAAACGTCTGTTGTACATTTATTGTTTTTCAAAGAATAAAATATTTGTTATTATTTTTACCAAATATTTTTATCACTAAAATGTCCAATACTACCAATCTGTGTTAAGTTTTAAACTGTGATTTTTTAAAATTAAGTATCAAAACAAATCCATAATGTCCATTGTGTAGAAACGGAGTATGAAAAAATTATTTTAGGAAGGACAAAGTAATATTTTTATATAATTGATAATAATAAAAAAATTAATTCGAATACAATACAATAACGGGATTAGTAGAATTTAAACATTGATAACAAAACATAGTGATATTTATAATTTAAATTCTAGTTTTGTTATGCACTTCGCAGTGGGGTTGATGGTGGACTGACAAAATACTCCGAGTTTCCATTGTATTTTCTATTTGGACGTGCGCTGACTAAGTGAAATATATTTTATGTGTGATTTTCAGAAATATCCATGTTGTGGGATATTTCCGAAAATCGCACAGATAATAAATTTCCAATCCGTGAAAGCTTCAATAAACTCAATGTGAAATATAGTTTGGTTAGGACGGCCGCCGTCACAGTTTGTTGTTTGGAAGTATGTTCCGTTTGTGCATTTAAGTCGCCGCATCTGCCGTGACCGGTTCGAATTCGGTTTTAGCGTCGACCATAGCTTGCGAGGAAGTTCGTGACCCAAATTGGATGACGTCCGTTCTTCCTTCCAGGCGTGTTCGAGAATGAAGTTGGGACGAGCTCGATTCAGTCGCGGTTCTCCATGGGAGTTTTCTCGATTCGAGCCTCGGCAGCTTTATAAGTCGAGCACCGCAAGAGTGAGAATCAACAGGTATGGAGGACCGGGTGCATTTCTTCCGTTCGTTTAGGAGAGCTTGCTTTCGTCTTAACACTGACGGTCCAACGTTGAACAAGACCGAGAATTGTTTACGACGGCTGGTTCGTTTATTTCTAGTATATCACGTTTAAGAGCACACAAAACGTCAGCCAGCGCCGTTTCAATCGACGTACCCGCGATTTCCTTTATTTTTTTTGTTTTTCGAAAATTTTTTTGGACGTTGACTCGGAATGCGTACGTCGCGCAGACCTGTTATCAGTAGACGGAACACCGTGTGCCGCCGCCGTAATTGATAACGCCGTCGGTTCGTGTTATCGGCGTTCACGTTTCGAGTTCGGTGGCGGACGTTATTTTGTTTTGTTACGTCGTCGCCATGGGAAAGACACGACGGTACAAAAAGAAATTGGCCAGAGCGGTGGCTGCCGGGGCGGACGACGGCTGCGGCACGGACGAACGACAACCGCGACAGACCAATTACATGGAGTTGGCCGACGAGCTGTTGAGCTTGAAGGGAGACGACGGCACGACCAGCGTGCGTTCGGTTATGAAAAGCGTGAAGTCCGGTGGCGGAGGCGAATCGATTAGATTGAAAAAAGAAGCGAAACTTTTCTTGAAACACGCACTCCTGTTAAAAAGTCAGTCGGTTTTACTGTTATTATTATTATCCGTTTATTCGATGATGAACAAAGGTTCATTTGTAGGAGACTACGTCTGTTAAACGGGTAACATTTATGACCGAGTGTGCCATCTGTCGATATCAATTTTTAACACAAATATACGTTCGATAACGATCGTAATGTTTATAGTAAATATTTATTCGATATTTGATTAATTGGGTGGAAGGTCTGCTCGTCTCCTACGTCCATGTGCATCGACCACTTTTTGGCAATAACTAACTCATTTCTTTTTTCTTTCTATATTTATTTTCAAGGACTCGAGAAAACATCCAAACATATCAACAAGACGAAGAAAAAAAAGTCTAAAAAAAATCATGACGGTGATGACGATGATGATAGTGACGATGAAGTAGTGGACATGAGCAAACAAAAAGTATTAGATTGGCCTGTTGGAAATACGACACAAAAGACAGTCGCCATCAAGAAACATAGGAAAGGATACCAAAAGAAGCAAAACGCCCAATTGTAAATAATATAGTAATCTATAATATGTTATAATCTAAACGTAACGTTTTGCAAATAATAATTTCCAGGGCAAAAGACTTGGTGTTGTTTTCGAAAAAAATCAAAACACAATTGAAGAATCCTGCTCAGAGTAACAACAAAATGTAGTTAATTTTTTAATTATTTGGAAATATATTCTGTTAAGTCAAATACTATATGATTTTTCTTATAAATATAAAATACGTACGACTTTGGGGCGTTTGTTGATATTGAACAAACATTAGATACCCATTTATATATTCAATTTCTGAGAATTGCATACTGGGATAACTTTTAAATATTACTATAAACAGTGTTTTCATAACAATATTAAATAAATATTGTGTTGATAACGAAATCTACCTGTGGGATAAGTATAAAATTATAATATATTCGACAAAACGTTAGAAAATTGAATTACACTTTGGACAATACAACACGTTGTCATCTAATTATAACATGATATGATGTCGACTCGCAGTTAATATTTGTAAACAAAAATAAACTCAAAAAACTGTGCCAAATTTGTATAGTGACATTTAATGCTTGAATTAGAACAAAATTAGCAGAGAGATTACAAATTTGTGTTCCCAAAAGGACTGAAATTTATAGTAAAATCGTGGAGCCCCACACACCCCAACCAACACTGTAATTTTCACATTTTATAATACGATAATTTTTTTTTTTTTATTTAAAAAAAAGTTGTATGTATGGATAACATAAATACTTAAATATGCACAATGAATGATCCACAGTCTTTCCACTCTTGCCTGACGGTATACTTTATCTTCATAAAGCGACTTAACACATAAAGAAAAGGCGCATAATGAAATGTTCAACGGACCACAATAATAATAATAATAAAGTAAAAGTACGTCACTTACATGTATAGACACGTCTACAGACTGTCCGATAACAAATCAAAAAATGATCGATTAAGAGTGAAACGGTTACCGAGGAAACGTAAATCAATTTATACACTTTTTACGTTTATTCTCGAGTATAATACGCTTTATCGCTATTATTATTGCCCGGCAATCGCGACGGTCGTTCGTGTGTGATAATAAAAGTGTTTGTGGCCAACTTTTGTTGAAAACGTGTAGTACGTTTTACGTGCCGACGATGTGGCTGATGAATTTCAAAAAATTTCCTGATGCGGCACGTCAAATAACGATCGTCCGTGGTAAAATACTCGATCGATGTTGGATCGTTACGTACAACGGGCAAAACGTTTTGTTTCCGTTGCCCGTATTTTGGGTGCACAGGGGTGAATGTGTTTTGTAAAACAAAAATGGACGAGCGGACGTACGTTACCGTCTGAATTCGCCTTTACATCGGACTCGCCGAACTGAAATCAAAAACGGTATCCACGTTGCGAATGAAACCGAAGGGCGACGCCGAACTGTACTGAGCACAATAATGTTATTATTTTGTTATTCGCTTCGGATACGTTCAGTCGATGACGATCGCCGCCGCGAGCGTGATCGTTAAACCGCGCAGGGGTCATTGCGATCGTTAAAACGTCACTCGGACGAAAACGCTGCGGCGAGTAACCACATACCACGTCGCACGGTTAGGTCGCGCCCGACAAAAAAATAATCCGTCTTGTTACGACGTCCCGGTTTTCGCGGTGCTCGTGTCTAAACCAAACGCACGGCAATCGAAACCAGAAGCACGTTTTCCTTCAATTCCAATGGATTCATGGCTTTCTCGTCGATCAACTACAAGCCGCGGGTGCGCAAAATCGCGTTCCCGCGAGTTTCATCTCGAAAACTATTTTTCGACCGTTTCGACTACGGCGGTTAGGTTAGGTTAGTTTTGTTGTTTTGTTTTCGTTTGTCGATCGCGAATTCGAAACCGACCAGAGTTCAATGCGAACTCCCGGTGGTAAGCGGTTGTTTTTTCTTTTTAAAAATATTACGTAGTTCGTCCAATTCGACCGAATGTAGTCTCTAGGAAAACGTATCAACCTAATCACGCGAACCGCTCTATATACATGAAAGTACGCTTACAGTTGCAACGCGCGTTTTATCGTTATTATTTATTACCGTAGCGTGCGCGACGAACGATTACAAATGCCGTCGTCCGGTTTCCATTAAACATGGACGTGGAACACGCATACATACGTGAATACTGTCCTGGTCGTACGGAGTCGGTCGGTCCACGAGCATAAAAACCGCGTGCAAAACCAGTTCGAAACCCGTTTTTCCCGCGCCGCTTTTGTACGCGTCGTCACACGTACCGGCCGTGACGGGCCGCGCTCAAGACAAACGTGCGCGTTGCACGGAGACCGTATTGCGAGGTTAGGTTGGGTCGGGTACTCGTGTATCGTGTGTCCCGACGCGAATTTAGGGAATTTGGGTTTCGCGTGACGATCTCGCGTGGGCCGGCACCAGTCGGATCTACAGCGTGTGTGAATACGAGTTTTCTCGTACGGACCAACACGGGAGAATTCGGTTCTTAGACGACGACGTTCTTTCACTCAAATGCATGTTGCACGTACGCCACGTACTTGCGGCGTGTAATTATGTAATTCGAACGTTTTCCACGACGTCGGTTGGATATGAAATGCGTACGTTAACAAGTCGCCGGTAAAGTCGCGCGCACCGGCCGGTTCGCTTTTAGGAACGTCGGGTTTTCAGTTCGATAAACGCGTACATACTCACATCAGAAGATTTAAGTTAAACGTTACTTATACATTTTTTTTTTTTTTTTTATCGACTTCGAAAGTTTTCCAATCGAGCAACGAGAAAAAAAGAACACGAAAAAACGAACGCGTAGAAAATGAATCCCGGTGGTCGACCGCACCGTATATAGAAATCGATATTCGATTGCGCCATCGGCACAACGTTCGTAAGTTTTACTGATACTCTATGTATTATACCAATAAGATTTTATCGCCATAAACAGCTGTTACGGTGTTACGTAGTGATTTGCGGTCGGTTTCCGTACATAAATTATGGAAAAGAACGCGATCGCTCGTTAAAAATATAATAGCGTTGCGCCGTCGTCAAAATGCCTACGTTTAGGAAAAATAATAACATAAATAACTGCCTACTATTTCCTTCGGCGTGTACACACAGACAGGTAAACCGTGTCCGTAACGTGCGAGTGCAAGTGGACTTCGAATACGTTTCGACACGTTATTTACGTGGCGCAAGGCGCGCATGATCAATAAAATAGAAAAAGCGAACGATAAGTGCGTACTTAGCAGGGCGTGTCCGTCAACGTCTCTCCGCGTGTTGCACGTCTGAAAACGAGTTGCCTTCGGTTTGATTTTTAGACATTGCGCACAACGTGTTCCCGCGTAACGCGATCGTTACCCGAAAGGGCCGCCGCGTTTACGACGTCCGGGGCCAGTAAATTCGCCAAAGACGATTGAAAGATTTACGTCCGAGCGAACCGTTCGGAACGTCCGTTTTTTTTTTTGATTTTCTTTGGAAAATCTCACCGAGTCCGTTCGGTCGGCGGACAACTGCGACAGCGCGCCGTGCATTAATTGCACCGGCGGTGTTTTACGACCAGAACCACGACCGGCCGTAGCGGATTTTTCCGTGTCGACAATACTTTCACCGACAACGGCAAAAGTGTCCAAGCCAGCGCGCATTACGTTACACGCCCCGGTGTTTATGGGTGCACGCGTCATCAGCATCACCGTCGGCGACACCAAAGACCCGACGTCGTTCCGAACGTGCGCGCACGACGAACGGATTTTCCAAACGCGAAAACGGATACGAGACGCGCTGCGTCACGTGAATCGTAACGATCCGTGCACGTGGCCCCGCGGTGTGTTTTTCGAATCGTGTTAAAACGACACGCGCACAGGTGAAAGGCGTTGCACGTATGACTTTTTATCGACGGTTTTACGGCCGATACCGCCCACGTGCAGTGCATTACGGTAACGTACTTGTATAACACGCGAGCGTTAAGTTTTCCGACGACCGTCGCGGTGAGACACGCGGCGACTGTCCCGCGAATATTTGATAGCATCCAATGGAATACACGGTATATAACGTTGATTTTCGATTGCTGACGTCTCGCTCGGTTCACTTTGTAATTAATTCGTTGATGAGCTTGTAAATTAAAACTCGTAACGTTCGCGAAGGTTTTTAATAAAGAAAAAAACCGTGTAAAAAATCGACTACAGATCGCCGTTTATATACGGCAACAAAAGCATTGTACACGTGTTGTTTTTTTTCTGTACTTCTCGCTCTCGACACGTTGTCCATTTATTAGCTATTACTTGTTTGTTTTTTTTTTCAGATCCGGTGTATCGGAAAACGTACACACGTGCATATTTAAAACGGTACACAATTGCACGGACGATTTCCTATTATATTATCACTCGCTTGTAGTTGGACACGTCACGTTACGCAGTACGACCATGAATTCCCGGACAAGTACACTTCATTACGGTGATTACGACGACTTCTGTGTAATACCGGCCGTACTTCGCCGGGCGCATGGCGGTAGGTAATAATCATTAGCCGGCGCGTCCGACCCGATCGGTATTGGCATATTACAATTTAATAATATGTTAACTCGTCACGAGTTTCGGAAAACGTGTCTTCAAACGTATTCCGACGACTCGACGTTATGCCGATCGTCACTAATAATTGGACAATTTTTCGCCGTCTCTCGGAAACGTTAAACCACGTTAAAGTCTCTCACAGAGGATTTTATTTATAACAATTGAAACGGCCGTTAGTCAAAAACGCGAGAATTCGAAATGTATAAAAGTAAAAACCGCATTCAGGAAATTCGCATTGCTTTTCGAACAAAACGCTTTTTATAGTTGATGTCGGGTTTAAAAAAATAGAAATTTCTCGAGTTGTCGGTTCATTTGCAAAACGTAACGCGTAAAATAGCAACTCGATTGAAACTGACTTAATTTCCACTTCAAACTCGTTAACGTTCAGCCTTGATATACTTATATACACACGCACGCACACACGTACACGTTACGTCTTGGAAATCTGAATGTACGAATGACGTGTGGCGATATAATAATGTACACGCGTAGCACATAACGTGATGTACACAATAGAATCGCTTTCGGGCATACGATTAATTATGTTTTACACGACGTGTCGTATAAGTTATAGATCGCGCGATGGGCTACACACACACACACACATATGAACGTTATTATATTAATGGACTTCCACGGTGCCTTCGAGCGGTTTGCGAGTCGCGGATCTCCTCGAAAAACACAATAATAATATTTGTTTCGACTTTTTTCTTTTTTTTTTACACGTCACGCGGTGCTCTACCGAAAAAACGCGCACGACATTGTTCTTGTTTCCGTGCCGAAAGAATGTTTTCGGTCGAGTTTTTTTTTTCGTTTTTTATCATGTCGTTATATTCGTATATTATATAAGTATGCATACGTGCGTTGTATGCAACCGATAGAGGGACTCGTTGTAGCAGATTAAATGTAAAAAAATCCGAGACAAAAAAATATTTACGGCTTCGACGGAATGTGATCCGTAAAACATAATGGCTATGACTATGTAGGACCAACGTTATAGCTCGTTTTTATCAGTTCTGTTACAGTGTGCCTGTATATAGCAGTTTAACGGACCATAAACATATGTTTGACCCCGACGTTACGTATGCTCGACTGAAAAATTAATTTTACTTTTATAACCAATTAAAAGTATATATAATATAACGCATAAAAAAATAAATTAAAAATAAACCGTGAGAACATTTCGACTTCGATGTATTATGTGTTTATGGATCTGTTGGACCGGAGTCTAGTTTTTGTGCAACTCGAAATGTTAACATTCGTACGCTCGCCCGAAGATGAAGCAGTTCTGTGTTGCAACACAACCGACAACAACAAAAAAAGTGGTATTCCGTCGAAAGAAAAAAAAAAAATCGGTGAATAAAATAAAAAGATGCGGTCGGTAAGAAAAAAAATATATATCGTTCGGTTCGTTCGAGACAAAGGCGTGTATATTTAGACAAAAGGAATTTCGAGTGTTCATTTCAAGTCGGCGTATACGGAGAAGATACACATGGTTAATAAATTCAACGTTTCGACTCGAAGCCGACCGGTGTACACGTCAAACTATTGTGTGTGAATTGGCCCGACGACTGTGGCGGATTCGAGGCAGTCGTCCAAAACACCGACGTGGTTGATTTCGTTCTGCTCCGGGACCGGGTTAAGTGAGGCTTGGGCGGTGCCCACAGGCCGTGCAAATTTCGTGCCCCCTCCACCCCCCCTCCCCTAATATGTCACCGTGGAAAAACGTTCGGAATATGGTTTTCGGTTTTTTATAGTGTAAACCGCATTGTCGATGATTAAAATGCTTATCGATAAGACTCGTTAAGATTGTATGAATAAACGTGCATTTTGATTATTTACGTAATTATAAAAAACGGGGATTATTACGTACGAGTATGTTCAATGTACTATAACAGTCAAAGTAAAAATACAAATTAATATTACTCATTTCTTACGTCCGTTATAATGGTTATAAACATTTTTTTGATTGCTTTTTGGACTGTATCCTCGAAATTTAGTTTTTTTTTTGTTTTTACCAAATCAGCTTCAATGTGTAACACCGAAAGAGCGTTTAGTCTTTGTTCGTTCATAGTTTTAAAATTAAAGTAGTTAATTTTGTATTTATCAAAAATATAAATTTTTTCAAGTGCATTTTTTAAGTCGTAATTACCATTTTTTATTATTTTTTATTTTTAGGGCATTACAGTCTGAGCGTTATTAATTACAGGCGGAGCAAAACCAATTTTTGATGGAACACTCGTCCCGCTTTGTGCCATTCGATGACTATAGATGTTAACGAACGCGGGAGTAGGTATGTAACATATTATGTTTGTCGTATCTCATGTTTCGTGCGATTGTGATTATTATAATTTTAAAACCGGAGTCTTTAATTATGATTTGTAAATCGCACCGATTTCGAAACCGACTCATAGTATAACGGATTTTGACGAATGTTTGTAAAAAGTTTGAACGTTTCAATCGCGATATTAGACATACATTGCGTTTGGAACAATTACTTTTTGAGCGCGGGAGTATACGCAATGAATTCGAATTTCGTAAGTCGATAAAAAACAAACGACCTTCTCACTAGGACTACCCGTCGTACAGTTTTATGATATTTCAAAACAGTTGTCTCTTCGGAAACATGACGCAGGTACGCACGCGTTAAGTAGTACGCTTATGTGTATAGTATTATTATAAGTATTATAATGAAATGTACGCAAATATTTACTCGCACGAAATATGATGTGCTCGAAAATGCTCATTAAAACAATTATATTTTAATGTACAAATATAAATAGCAACATAACAGCGTATATGCTGTTCACATCGCATTGTTTTTTTGTTGTCCTCTCGTTTCGTTCAATGGAACTTATTTGTATTTACTCTTCAATTAAAAAACATAAACAAAACGTACAGAGATGTTTTTTTTTTAACAAACTTACACAATTCGGTTGATTATTATTCATAGTAATGAACGTAACTCGCACATGCTTCGATCATAGATATGTACTTCATGAAAAATATCCGAGTATGTATACAATTCTCTCAGCAAGTTTTTCATACAAAAAAATAAGAAGAGTTTTTCGATGATTACTGCACTCAAGTTTACAACATATAAAATCAAACGGTTTTATTTTAAATATTAAAGGTTCTTAAATCGTGTACTACATATATGAATGCACACGTTTCGTGTTTTAAATACTGTTTAGTATAAAAGATTCGTAATCGGTTTATGAAAACCGATGGAAATTCATATCGGAAATTGTATTTAATACTTTCAACATCCATCGTTATTTTCTTCTTCATATAATCGTTTGTTTTGAGAAACCTCCGTTTTGAATCCGATTGTTTTTTATATAGTTTTCACGAGTGTCCGATGGTGAATACGCGCTTGTGTAAAATCGTGTAGTACTCGTGTTTGATATGTTGATTATTGAACTAGATCCCGTCGTCGTTTCGAATAGAAATGCAAACACGATAGACTCTCGTCTTAACCGTCATTTAATATTCAAATTCAAAACCTCCAACATTATATCGATTTTTTTTCTTTTAATGTTTGTTGTTTCGATCAGACATACCGTTATCGGTCTACAAATATATCGTTTGATTTAGTTAAATAGGTACATGCTTATATAATACATATACATTTACGAAATCCGGTATAATTTTGTAACCAATCTAGATTGTGTCTTGTAGTATTTTGTAGTTCAGCTGAATACCCGTTATTTCCGGTCATTTGGCAGCGTATATAAATATATATATATATTCTAGAAAATATAATAATTTTATGAACACGTGGGATTAGTTCGTGAACACGTATGTATTAAAAAACAAAACAATACATTTTTACGCGTTTTGTATGTAGAGGTATCTAATGAAAATATCGTTTTCGTGTACAGTCGAATTAATTTAAATAAATGCGTCGATGCTATTTATTATTATTTTTTACTTTTTAATACTTACTTACACACACGTATTTAAGTGAAATCTGTTAAACATTTTAAACTGTTAAAACAAATATCATAATTTTTTTAATGAGAAAATATGAACAAATTATAGTATTCTATTGATAATGAAAATAATGAAACTCGGAGAGAATCTTTTTTTCTTGGCCTGAGAATTTACCACATATTTTTAATTCTTAAATGAAATCACCTAAAAATAGTATTCATAAGATCATGATAAATCTACATCCGCAATCCCTTGTCCATGAACAGTAATTAATTAAAACATGTGCAATACTGGTATTTAGAGACACCGAGAATTTGATGCCCGGAGGCGCAGAAATCCTTGAATCTCTGCCTACATAATAATCATAATAATCGCGAAAACAAAACGAAAAAACAACAATGATTACATAAATACAAATACCAACTGAGACGTAACGACTATGCCGATTATCGTTTTCAAAGATATTCTATCAATAATCATGTCGATGGTGTTATTACTGTTTAATGTTTATATAAGATCCCAACGATGCGTACATCGTAATATTATATTCCAGTTGTAAAATAATACATTTTCGAATAAATGTGTACACGATAGTGTATTCATGACCGTAACTAGAAAACAAATTATACTAGTCATTGAGAGGTAAGAAACGATATGCAACATAACCGTCACAGTATTTCGTTACATGTATTACGATGAGTATATTTTATATACTTTGATAAAAAAATGAAAAAAAATGAAAAATAAAAACCTAAAAATTGAATTTCATACGACGTGTATAAACATTTCTTTCACGACAACGATAAATAATGGAATGAATTATTATTTTTCAATAATAAAATTTATTTAGCTAACATTACCGTAACACGTGAATCAAATGTCTTATGATTTAACTTGACGGAAATACGAACACGTACGTTTCGGTCGAGTCGTCCCTGCGAGTTCTATACACGCGGGTATGTTGATTGTTATTATTATTCGCGTACGGTTTTTTCAACACGACGTCTATCATACACCGTTTGTCGTAGCTGGGTTATAATTTTTGAAATCCGTATGTGAATCCGTTCATGCTCTGACCGCTTATTACACTTGTATACTTTCGCTGTTCGCTCCGTCCGAGAATTAATATCGTTCGATCCGTCGAGTTTAGGATTTCGATAATGTCAAGAGATGTTTTCATCTCGGTGCTTATTAACGGCGTGTATAGTGTATTTTCGGTGCGCCTTCGGGGGAATAATCGCTTGTCACCCACTCGCGCCTTCGTCCACGTATAAATGTACGCGATTTTCTCTTTTTACAAACAACATTTCGACCATCATGTGCACACGGGACGTGTTACATACGGCGATTCTCTCAACATAAGTATAATATTATTTTTATGAACGCGACGTAATGGGTTCCGTACGTTTTTGCTTTCGTTATTATACGAATAAAAAATTTCGCACGATAACACACATTTCGCGAACCTCGGTGTTTACACTATAGCAGCTCTGTTTTTAACACGCTCCACGGCCCAAGGCGTTGTAATCGTGCGGTTTTTCGAACACCGTGTCGGCAGTACGCCATGCACAACGTAGACGTGTTAAACGGCCGAAATTCATATCTCAACGTTCACACGTACACGTCACATGGTAAATAAATCTATGGTTTTTCGATTAACGTCCGTCGGGCCCGGTTCGCCTCCGGAGTGTCGCGGCGTTAGGATTTTAAAAAAAACCAACTCGTCCCGAGCGGAAACGCCGATAAATTACTGAAATACGTGCATACGTTTTTATGGAAAACAGATTTTTCGTTTCGCCCACGTGTACGTAGTTCGTCCGCGATACGCTTATCTCGCGTGCACGCGTAGGTACGCCTCGCCGAGAAAAACTTCCCGATCGTGTTTTAAAACGACTGGAGTGGTACGTTTATTTATATAGTCTCGAGCACTCGAGTGGGTACGTTTATTAATATTATAGTGCCGTCGATACGATCGCCGATGTCCGTCGAAGAACACATTTAATCCTCGTGCTTTTTTCAACCGTCCGAAACAGCTCGACAATAATAATAAATACAAAACGACCGTATGGCTTTTGCATGTTAGAAATAACATGAAAACGCTATGAACGAGAGATAACGTCAAAGCGATCGTTTATGCGAGTATATAATATATATATATATAAATGATATGCAAGGTATAAATACGTTTTCTTTTTTAGGTTCCGAGTGAAGCGGAGAATGTATTGTTTTTACAATGACGCGTTTTTGTTTTGTCTGTGAACGTTTTTTCGTGTAGAAAGAGTTCTCAGATACGCGTTACGTTCCGGTAACAAATCGTATCTAGACACGTTTTTCGATTTTGTCCGGTAGTTTTCTTCGGCGTAATTAAAAACAACCTAAAAATTATTTTTAAAACCCCGTCAAAATTTGGACGTGTATAATTGTCGTACTTTTTACAAATACGAAAATATATAATAATTTTACAAAATACAAGCTTCGATACCATTTTACTTATGGATTTCTCGTGTAACGGAAGTCGGACACTACCGTGTCTTCGGCGTTCGTAGCAATGGGACGCGTACACACGATCGTCTAGTCGGATCCTATGCAGCCGCCGGTATAATATTTCGGATGATTGGATAATTGTAAAATCGGAAAAGTGAACGCCCGACGCACGTAACGCGTCGTAACGCTGTTTAATACGACCGTGCGGTTGTGAACGTGTATTTTACGAACGCAAGAAGTGTCTATATAATTACGACGTGTAAATGTGTCCGATACGTGTGATTCGCGCGGCGGCGTAGGAGTTGAGTACGATCGTTCGCCGCAGGACTGCCGAATGAATCGAGCTGAGGCGCGCGAAAACAAACAGCCGGCGGCGTGTGTACGGCCGTCCTACGGTAGGACGAAAAGAAAAGAGAAAAAAACTCTAAATACCGTTAAAACACGGGAGGATGAAACGTACGGATTGTTTTTCGGGATCGACCGCGACCGCGGTATACGCGGTACGAGAAATCGGCGGTAGTCGACGCGGCCCGTACGCCGTACCGTGGCCGTACGATAACGGAAAAAGAAAAACAAAGTCGGGAAAGAAACGTGCGCTCGCCGTAAGACTGCCGAATGAATCGAGTTGCGGCGCGCGACGGATCGGATGTCGAAAAGCGCGAAAACAAACAGCCGCCGCCGGCGTGTGTACGGCGTCCTACGGTAGGACGAAAAGAAAAAAGAAAAAAACTAAATATCGCTAAAACACGGGAGGAAAAAACGTTTTTCGGGATCGACCGCGACCGCGGTATACGGACCGCGCGGGTAGGAGAAATCGGCGCGGTCCGTATACCGCACCGTGACCGTACGGCAAAAAAAAAAAAAAAAAAAAAAATAAAAAAAAAAAAGAGAAGAAAAAAGATCGTCCGGCGGGACTTGTTGCGGAGGGGGAGACGCGGCCGGCAAAGCGTGTGCGTGCGTCTGTCCGGCGGCCGCGCGCGTCATAATACGCTGTTCATTCTGTTGTGCGGTCGCGTCCCGTTCGCGTCGTCCGTCGTGTGCGAGTTCTGCGGCGGTTCTTCTTCCGTCATCGGTATCATCGGTACGCGCGTTTCACCGTACACACCAACACGAACCTATGCGACGACACATCCCCGAACATGTGCGACTCGGATGACTGCCCAATATATCGTGGTGAGTACACCTACTCGCATTTATTCCCGTGCCGTGTTACTCCGTTCACACGGTATACCGGGAACGCGTTTTGGTTTTCCGTTGCCTACGCGTACGTACACGGACCGACGATTTCGGGGATTACGTACGTCCCGTGTTTTTTCATACACACACGCGCGTATACGTTTTATTTTTTTTTCTCCGGAAATTTTCGTTCCGGCGGATGACCACGTATACGTGTAGCATGTGTACGTGCGTGTAGCCGCTACGTGACGTTTAACTACCCTCTAACGTCTCGCTCGACGAGCCGGTCCGATTTCCCGTTCACACCGCAATGTTTCACGACGTTTTGTTTATCGAACCGCGGTTCTCGGACTCGAGTTTTTAGTATTTTCAGGTTAGGTTAGGCTATGACGAGTCGAAAGTCAATTTTAATCGAGTTGCCCGACGAACTCTCGTTTCTAGTCGATATACCGGAATAGTATAGCTTTTCGATAACAGTTCCTCCGACGTTCGCGTTTGAAGGTTACGCAAAAAAATTACACGTTTATCAAACGTTTTCATCACTAACCAGTAATTACAATTAAGCTCAGTTACTTTTTTGTCAGAGTTAATTTTCAACGACAAAAAAAAATATGTTGACTTGTCCGACCTTGAACGTTCGAGCGTGTTAGATCGATAAACCAATCGCGACCGGGGCGTTCAAATCTCTCCGGTGGACATTGTGTGTAATATTATACGCGTTTAGACGTGCGCGCGCGTGTGTCGTACGGCGGCAATGCCGAAAGACCGTTTTTCCGACGCGACGACGATAGCGTCTTTAACCGTTTACTTGGACTTCGTCGTGCCGCAAGTCGCGTGTCTCGACGTTACGACAAACACATGCACGCGGATCGGCAAACGCGGATCCTCTTTGCGGTACGCACACGCGCACGCACGTCCAGGAAGTCGTTTCGCTTGCGGATAGTCATAAGTGGAGGCCGGCATACGACAAGCACCGGGATTGTGTTACGTTGCAAGTTACTGTACACGCGTATATCACGCCGCCGTGTAGTAAGTCGTCGACTTGTGTTGTGAGTGTCGTGACGTAAAATCCGATTTTGATTGTTTTTGACAATCGCGTTCCGTCCCGACGCTACGTGATATAGTCGTTAAATCGGCGGCAAACGTCGTAATAACGGTTCAGCATCAGGTGTTTTCCGCGAGTAAAAGAAAAACTGTGTTGGAATAAAGGTTAGGTTAAAATCGAATTGGTTTTTTCTTCAGCTTTTATTCGTGTTTTACCGACAATCCGAGATTTGAAATACACACGCGGATTATATCTACGATAATGCGCCGGTGTTGCGGTCTTTCTGCGATAAATTCCTTAGAATATGTTTAAAGAACGAGCGCACATCCTGCCCGGGGTCCTCCTTTGTCGTTACAAAGAGATCCATAGAATCCCGATTGAATATAATTGACGTTCACACGAATAATATCGAATATTCTTCGCATTATCCATTTCGTGTATATCATCATCGATCACAGCTCCGTTTCAACGAAAAATATACCTGTTGATACGGCTGTGCACCTGTTTCTTTTTTCTTTTTCTTTTTTTTTTTGAGGGGGGGAGGAGGGATGGTGGTATTATTTCACGATTCGGGAAATTCTTTAAATTCTCATATTGAACTCGACGACGGTTTAAATTATGTTCTTAGAAAATGTTGACGAACCATAACATCGAATACGATTTAAAAAAAAAACAATAATATATATATATATATATATATATATATATAAATCGCACATTCGTGTTATCATAATAATTTGCCACGTTACTACAGTATATTTGTCTCGTATCTAATTAATATTAGGTAGATGTCATTAAATCAATAATTCATTCATACAAAATCAATTGTTTCGAACCTCGTTAGCCAGAATTCAAAATGTCAATACACAATTGTATTCAGTAGAGATATCGTATTGTATATTATGTAAGTAGTATAACGGGAAACGATATGGTATATACCAATACTACTGCTTAACGATTATGCCAAATATAAATCAATATATCATTACATATAGATTTGACGTACATTCTATATTCGATATATTGGTCATACGTATAAACAACTTCTTCTTTCGAAACGCGTGCAATTCGTATACAATACTTAAGCACTTAAGTACGACGAGTGTAATAAAATTTCACGCGAAACGATGAAATGTCAAAGTTTGAACTATAAAACAAATACTATTATTATATTTCATTTCATTTACCATAAGCGAGTCGTACATAGATTTCTAATAACGGTATTGACGACGCATTCGCGTATAAAATACAATTTACGATGCGCATTTAAAAATTAACATATACCTACTATATTAACGTACCTCGACAAAGCACGTCGTGTATATTATTAATATATTATTAATGACTTCCGGTTATTGAAACGACGTACCTACGGTAGTGCGCTTGTATGTTTGTGCATCTGACCTAAAACGAACTGAAGACATGTCGAGTCTCGATCGCGTTGACGGCACCTTCCCACTATCAAAAAGCCGTCGATGCTTTTACGTAAAGTGATAACACGGAGATGTTTTATTCTTATAGTTGCAGGTTACTTTAATTAAATTACCCGCGGCTTCGCACGAGATTACGGAAACAATTCTACTTTATCGCGAACAAATGTTCTCACGTGTTTAATATAATGCGAACACGAGATTGAGTATTAACGAGTAGTGAGTATGAGACAAACGGTAAAATCGGAAATGTTGCGAATTTAAACGTT
Source organism: Schlechtendalia chinensis (assembly GCA_019022885.1). Lineage (NCBI taxonomy): Eukaryota > Metazoa > Arthropoda > Insecta > Hemiptera > Aphididae > Schlechtendalia > Schlechtendalia chinensis. The sequence goes on along the minus strand of CM032348.1, from coordinate 11,214,096 downwards.
AATAGAAAGTCAACTGTGGGATTTTTTTTTATTTTTTTTATCACGAGCCGGTAATTATCTGTCAAGATTTCTGAACAATTTTTATTCTGGTGTCTTTTATTCATTATTAAATAATTTAAAAATCGTTTAAACGTGGTCTTCAAAATCCCCCACTCCTTTTATACAAACGTAAACTTTTTATTTTCAAATGGCAAATTACATGTTTTATTTATTTTATATTAACCATATTATTGTTTTATTTGTTCCGCGCGTATAGGTATTATAGATATTTAAATACCTAAATAGACAAAACGTCGCAAGTTTGACGACCTTATCGCGTTCACGGGGCGAGACACCTGCGGGCACAGCTCCCGCAACGATCAGACGCGAATATGTACTTATTAATTATTATTATTATTATTATTATTATTCCGAGACGCGCATCGTCGCTGCCGAGATCTTATTTGTTTTTATTTTTTTACGCAACCGAGTGTAGACAGTCGTACAACATTAATCGCGGCGTACCTACGTCAACAAAACTATGTCTCTCTCCGTAATCCGATTGTTGCCCAACAACACCTGGTCTCGGCATACTTACCGCTATATATTATGTATCGTCTACTATTTGCGAACGGGTATAATTTGTGGCCGTTAAGCAACGGGCGAATTGCGGTTTTTGAATTTTCGCGATATTGTCCAATTAGTCGTATAATTTATTCTCAAACTATTATTTTAACAATTATAATATTGTATGTGTCATTGTTATATACGACCTATTATATGATATATATATATATACAACACTCCACTCGGTATAGTTTATAGTCAGCTACCTCGACATCATAGGTGGATCCAAAAGTCTTGGATAGGAGGGGCAAATATAATATTATTATTCGGCTGTTTTGAAAAATTTTTAATTATTTATACGATAATTTTTTAGGGCATATAAATCTGCTAATTATATATATATATATATGTGTGTGTGTGTATAGTTACATGACTTACAGTATATATACTGCGTGTCGCGACCGTATTGGAGCGTTAATTCTGCTGCGGCTAGTAAATTATATATGTTGTAATATTATTAATAATATATCGTGTGCGCGAGAAGCTGCAAGCTGGCGGAAAAACGGTTTCGTTCGCGCGAAAATTAAAACGGACTATTTATCCGTACGCTGTTATGAGATGTACTTGCGCGTAAGAGTGCATCATCGTATACGTATAATATTAGACACTCGAAGAGTTCGTGAAACGATAGACGTGCGAACGTATTCCGAAAAAGAAACCGAACGGTTTTTACGTAAGCGATATAGATAATAACTACTGCTGCAGTCTCGTCTCGTCGGATAACCACGAACGGGAAATGGAGGCGCCATCACGCATAATCGCCACCTACACTAGGATGGCCGTTCGTAGAGGATTTTCCGGGACGTTACCGGGTTGACAACTCGTGTCCCGGTGTCCCGAAAAAATCTCTCGTCACCTGGTGTTTGTTTATCGGGTTCAAACATTGCCACAATAATGTCTTGGAAACAAATTTGTTGTATTTTTAATTTTATATTTGACCATTTCGATAAAATCGCGAGTTTATTATTGTTATGACTTACTTTATATTTATGCGTTCATGTGTGATAATCAAAACGATAACAGATAATATTCGATTGTGTGCGACCAGTAATTTTGACTGGTCGGCATTTTATTGCATTTACAAAACGGTTGAAATCCATTGTAGTAGCGAAACACCAATTAAGTTTATTTTAGAAAAATCACTTATACATACGTGTTCAATAACAGCGTTGTTTTTAAATTATACTCGCGCGTATGTGGAAAAATACCGACAAGCGTAATTCGTTAAGAATGAATACAATTTTCACACGGATTCTCAGAAGTAATGAAATTGGATACGAGAAATCAAAAAATACATCGCAGTGGGTTACCTACTTTTTACAAAAACAATATCGGAAGTGAAAACGTATGATTTCGCATTTCGTATTAAATTCGCACGTGTATAATATGATTTTCATATATTATTATCTATGGTTTTTCGATATACAATTTGCAAAAAAATAAAAAATCTAGTAGCGCGGCATCGTATTTATTAATCGCAAGTTTATAATGACATACGTCGCGTTTTATAACATATTGTAATTGACGTTTTACCGCGACAAACCGTGTATTGTTTCGATCGTTTATAATTGTCTCCTATTCCGCGTGCCTATGAATATCTATGAATATATACATACATGCAACGGATCTCCATCAATTGTTCTAAACTTTCACGTATGTACACTATACACACGCGCGCACGTCTTAACGGGTGTAGAACGTAATTACAATTAGAAGAAGAAAAAGACCAACACGTACATAATCCAATAAGCGTAATAGGGGGAACGAACAAGGTAAATACGAAATTTACCTATATGGGTATGGCCACGTATTATTATTATTGTTATATACAGTCTTTAAACGGGAAGACGGACGGGACTTGTAGATATTACGTGTAACTTTTACTGATTAGTTGACCGAGGAGGAGAAGGAAAAGAAGAAGAGACACCGCGCTGCGTATATATATTATATATAACCTATTAAAGACGTCACCGGACCGTATCGCCATAACGGTCGAATTATTTCCTATATTATTGTTGTTTAATTTTTAATTTTTTTTCAACTCTGGGTCGTACACGAGGATGTACTTGAAGAAGTTTTGTTTTGTTTACTATATATATATATATACACACATTTATACACGTATATCATAATTCATATGTGTTAGTCTGCGATCCAATTATACAAGAAAACCACATGATTATCTGGTCTGAATTTTTTGAACTTTTACATTGAATACGACAATAAAATAAGTATTTAGATATTCGGACAAGGCAAACCGCGTAATAATACTATATATATACATACTTACGGAATCTAACCGGCTCTGTACAAGACCACAACTGGGATTTCGCCGATGAAGCATTTTAGATTTATGATACTTATACATATAGGTACCTCCTATTCTCCCTCTTTCTCACACACTCTCTTTCTCTCTCTCTATATATATATATATATTTCTTTTTTAATTACGAAATTCGATCTACTTTCGATGAAAATTCTAGTAGAGGTTGAGATGTATTTCCAAGCCGAGTAAACCACAGCATTATAATTTAACGCACAATAGTCTATCCAGTTTTAAAGATTAATTTCCGATAATAATCAATTGTGTAAAACATGATTATTTACCGTCATAAGTGATTTTTAAAAAAAAATTAATATTGTAATAAAACCCAAAATTACAATTTTGATTTAACGACAATAACATAAATTACTCTAAATGAAGACTATATTTAATAACAATCAATTACCGTCGTTCAAATATTCAATGAAGTCCTTATCGACGGCATTCAAATGAGTAATAACGTGTATATGAATATATATAAACATAGACGCACGGTATGTGTGTGTACATACGATAATCAAACGATATATACGAGATGATGATAATAACGTGATTGTCAAACACAGTGTGTATGTGTTATAGTCATCACACTAATGTATATATTTGTACGACCTTTAAAAGCTACGCAACTCGATGATATTATACTCGTATAAACTGTGTGCGTTACGATGCATTCGGATTTTAATTTTCGTAGTGTTACAAAACGACGACCGTGATTTTCGATCTCGTACATTACACGTAGACGATAATCGGTTGCAATCGTGCGGCGCATTCATTTGCAAAAACATGTATCGTATTTCGCTCCTAAGTGTTTTGTTATATCGAATGACGGCGGTATATCTCATTGGCAATGATCGTCGTAAAACTATCGCAAGTCACCTCGAATATCTCGTCTGTATGTTAATCCCCCGTCGGAGCGGAGTAAAAACGCTTGAGCTTTTTCTGTGTCGCGTAATACTTACGCTGAAATCCGCCATGATCGCATTTCGTAACGGGAGATTTCCGATCGCGTCGCTTATCGAAGAGTAAAGAACGTTCACGTTCGTCCGCGCCGCTGAAAATAGTGTTTTATTTTATTTGGGACTCGATCGGAAATCGGAATACGCGAGACGTACGATCGTGTTTTCGACCTAACCTAACCTATCCGTGTACACGTTTCGTTTGCTCGTATAGTTTGATGAAATGTGCAGACAAAACACTAGTAAGGGCCCCGACTATACGCAGGACCCGCCCGCGATTACGCCACTGGGCTCGTCGTTTTGTTTTCACTGTGCGAAACCCAAATCGTACCGCAAAATATAAATACTCGCACCGCAATTCATGTAACGTATCATACAACGTTCCACGCGTTTAATATCAACGCACCACACACTCACTTTTCGCGTTCGGCTGTTATTATTACATATACACGCGTGTATGCACATAACATGATAAGATCGCGCACATAATGTTACCTACGCGTACACGTGCGTAAAACGTATAATATACCGTTTATCCGGTCGTGGTTCGTTGGCGATATTCGACGAGTCCGATCTGCGGTCGAAAATCGAAACGTACTTGAAGTGCACTTACGGTACATCTACCAGCAGTATGTATTGTGATCGGAAACGACGTGTAAAACGAGTGTTTTCGGTCAGACGCGCTTATTGTGGAATATTATTAGCCGTTAGCCGTCAACCCGATCGCGTCAAGTAGAAGTCAAACCGTTAAAGTTAAATTGAATAGATAGTTTTTTTTTACTTAGTAATAGTAATTTGGTCGTCAAGCAATTGACTTGATGGTTTTTAAATTTGCACTATACGACTTTCCACGGTCGATTATCATAGTCGTCCGGTTTAGCTGACACGTCGGAGACGAAGCTGTAAATGCACTATTATAAGATATTCAACAACTCGCGGAGACCGAGACAACTAACATTTAATCGCGAGTCATATTATTAATGTAACTCGTTCGAGTTAATTGTTTTTCCCGTCGTTGTTATAATATATAATATGTTCTCACTTCTCCGCGTTCTCGCACACTTTCGGTTTCGCTTTTACCGCATGAAGAATATAAATATATATACGCGATCGCGTACACTGTACATGTTATAACAGTATATACGAGTCTCGTTAAGAGTATTGTCGAAAAAGTATTCGGAATTCGAACGTTAAAAATTATATTCGAATGCACTTTACAAGACCGACACTGCGACGTGTTATTGCAGCCCCGTGCACGATATGCCGTACGCGGTACGTATCACGGAAAAATGGGGGTGCATATAAGGACTTCCCGATGTCCTACAAAAATATGTATCGTGTCGAAAAATCGCAACGTTTGTTTAGACCCGACCTTGTGATCGTTCGCGGTCGTCGTGCATTCGTGTACATTGTGTATGGAAATATCGTTAAAAGTCGTCGATCGATAAGACAGCGCGAGTAATTATTAACAGTAAAATATTATAATATATCGCGTATAGCACGAGTTATACATCGTGTAGCCATTGTTTTTTTTTTTTTTTTTTTTTACTTTGTGTTGGATGACTGGAAATAAATTATATTACCACGACGGCCTTTATACGTGTATAATAAATATACATATTTCTTTTTCCGCGTCATTTACATCCTATACAATTATTATACGATTATAAAAACCCGCGGGAAACCGTTTTCGGCGGACACATATACGTCGTGTGTATGTGTCTAAGTATAGACGGTCCTCCTGAACACACATGCACACACACATTATATTCATGGTCGTCCTGCGGGCGCGTACATGATGATACACTCGACGGGTAGTCACGGTCCTCGGCGAGAAAACGATAATCAGCATCACGAATTCGCCAATGTTCGCTTACGTATGTACGGTGAAATTTATTTTTGCGACTTTGTGACCGAGGCGATTGCTGCTCCTCGTCAGCAAAGAAAATATAGTATCGGACGCGGTTACGATATACTCGTACGCGATCGTAATAATAGTGGTGTTCCGTAGGTACATGTAAAATTCGGGCGAGAGTCACACGCGTAAATACCAAAACTATGAACGTATAAACGTTAAAACAATATCCATATCTCTCTCGCACATGTATAATGCATTGTAAGAAAGCGGGCCCGCTAACTATATTATATTATCGGGTAATACGTGTGTTATATACTTGCACACGATCGTGTGCCTCCGTCCGTAATAACACACCGCCGACGGGACGATAACGTTTACTGTGGACGAGTATTATGCTCTCTCCGCGAGCGCGCCCGCGCTTATAACGTTATGTACGTGAGACTCGAAAAAGAAACGATGGCAATAATAATAATAATATGTGTAACGCGCTCACGCCCGATCCGTACGGTGATCCGAGTATATTATAGTTATAGTGTACAACATCATTACGCTCGCAACCGATCGAATGTTCGCTTTTGTTTTCATTTCTAATGATCGCAATCGGTTTTTCATGCCGACTTTTAATTTTATGAAACGGCGTCGTCATACGGTTTCGGTCCCGTGAAGAATACTTTTGATAGACATGTATTTACCCTGTACTTACGCCGCCCTTCAATTAGTACTGTCTATATTCGTACGATACACTTCGAGTTTACATTATATTTATGTATACGTTTCCAGCGCGTTCCCTTCTAGTTTATAATTTACAATTTTAAAACGGCGCCTTACCAACGTATGTGCGTGTACGCCGACCGACGTTTCGACGTCAAAAACATACAAATAATATTCAAAAATCGTTCGAAGTAAATCAACGCGAACGCATATCTCGAAAATTTAATAACTAATACAATAACAATAGAAATAATCGTACGCGCGAGTCCAATTCGTTATCCGGCCGAACCATTAGTGTTGTTTAGAACCGATAAAAAGAATGTGCGGAGCACATCATTATCATTCTCATTGTCGTACTCGTCCCGACCGTCGACTCTCTATAAACAGGGCGATTGTTTTATCAGCAGTCAATATCACACACCGATAAAAGCTACCTGATGATGTAAAAAAAAAAAATCACCCTGTATAAGAGTAGACCGTACGTATGAATACAAAGGAACGCCGGTGGCCCCGATTATTATTGTGTAGTTTTTACGATTTTCTCCGTTTTAATTGCGCGTTATTCGTGCGTCGTGTCCTCTCTCGTGTTGTGCATTATATATATAAGTAAAATAAATCACAATTAACAATAATAATAATAATAATACACGTCGATCGTAATTCGTGATTGTGTATCATTCGTCATAAATATATACATCATGTGGTCCGCGCGGAGAAACGACGAGATCCCGAACGTTTTTCCGGTCGACGAGAAGGGAACAAAAACAACAACAAATTTAAAAAAAATAAATAATAGTCCGCGTAATCTACTTCCCGGGGGGGTTTTTTTTTTGTTTTTTTTTGTTTCCTGTCGCACGCGCCGAGACCTGTTGCACGTTTCCGTCGATCGCCGCCGATCTATACGATCCGATCGTACACCGGGGCGGCGTGCGCGTGCGTTATGAACGTGGATCGACGACGACACGACATCCGATTGCCACCGCCGGGCGCCTCGGCAACGATGTTTACAATCACGTGCGGCGGCTTATTATTATTGTTTGTTGCGACGGTCGCCGCCGCGACGTTACGGTTGCACGCGATGTATTCCGTCGTGCGCTGGATAGAGTTTCACCCGGGACGGATCACGCGCGCGCGGTTACGTGTTCGTGTCGTATTGTATTCGAAACGACCGAAATAATTCGTTTTCGCTAACGGGAAAAAAATATATATAAAAAAAAAAAACACACAAAATCCGTAAAAACCATCACGAACTGTTGCGACGTCGCGTCTGGGTTGTGCAACAGGTAACGCGCGTTATCCGCATACGCGTCGTATCTGTTACCGTTGTGCGCCCGTAAAGATCACGGCACGACGCACTAAACAAGAGCGTTGAATTTCGCTGAAAACGGATTTCGCGAAAGAAAAGCGCGTTTCGATTACTTACCTCGACCATGGTATACGTATACCGTTACGCCTTGTAGAGGAGTATTAGTTTTTGTATTCTGTGTGTGCGTGTCACACCCTTTTCGTTGGAACGACTATTACGCATATTGTGTTCAATAAACGAGTTTCGCGACGCGCGCAATAATATCGTGCGATTTCTGCAGAGGCATTTATTGCGAGATTTCCGAACAATCGCACGATTTTTATGATTATTGTTCGACCTAATAATGTCCGCCGTTATATTGATATATATATATTTATTTATTATATATCAATATACAACCATATAGGTACTTACTGTTACATTGTACGTTACATTCTAGTAAAAAACCACTAGACCCAGTGGGAGGGAGGGAACCCACATGAATCGGAAACGATTTGTGCCTTCTGCTCAAAAGGGTACGGGCCCAGGTCCGGTGCTGGTGGTCCATAGACGACACTGGGCTTTGCTTCGGCAATGTCTTGATCTACCGCACCTCTTGAATAGCGCTCAGCGCTAATAGAAGGTGTGCGGTCAGTAGGCCTAGCGGCCAACAAAATCTGGAATTTACTGTTACATTGTACGGTAATATAAACCAACGCGCGTATATTGTTTATTATAGTGATCGATTATACTTATTTGTTTCACGTGATAATCGATATGATTGTTCGTTTCGCGAATCAGAGAATCTACAACGAGTGACGTAACACTTACTGTAAACATAATTATAGTATAAACAAAGCATCGATTAGCCGAAAAGTTAAGAATTAGAAGTGATCATTTCTCATAGCTTTTAACTTGGGTAGAAGGTATTTTTTTCTCAACTTTACAAAAGTAACTTTTAACTTGACTAATGTTATTGATTAGTTTTTTTTTTTTTTTAATTAACTCGAGTATAGACTCGACTATAAACCACGTTGTTGACCGCATATAAATAATATTTACGGCCTACGTCCTAAAACTACTCCTAAAACGAGTATGGAAACCGGGAATTTAGCGCAAGCTTGCAAACAGTGGACATTTCCTTATATACTCTGTGTTTTTTTTTTTTTTTTAGAGTAACCGCGCGTGTATTGTTACGTAATATAAATATTAATACTAATTATCGAAGTCGCTAAACATGACACTTTGATTAATTCCGTACGATAATAATAATTATTATATTATGTTACAATAATAAACGTGTACTGTACATTTTTAGACCACTGACGAATAATTATTCCCACGTTAGTTATGATATATCTGTTATTAATCAAGTGACGTGATAATTAGTATGTTTTAACAAAGTCGATGGGTGTATAAATATATGCATGTATATTTTTTAATTACACGCGTAAGCTGTTTTATATACTTCGTTAATTATATCGAGATTTAATTTTAAAAAAAAGAGAAATTTTTTTCTTGTTTTCCTAGAATAACCGCTCCATGTCGAACAGTTGGCCGAGAAGTATATAATGTAATGAATATGTATTATTATTCGATTATTTGCAAATGTCAATATGTACTCGTATGTTCAACTGCATATGCACTTTAAACTCGTCAAATAAAACAAGATATATTTTAGGAAAATATATTTATTGGGGGGGGAGGAAGGGAAACACTACAATATTGTAATTATTTTCTATTGTTGTTACATATTTTTACGTACGACATTCAAACGACCGCGTGGCACGCATATAAACGTTATAGTGTACACACGAGTTTTATTCGACCACGTTCACTTTGGTCGTTTCGAAAACGAAAAACACGTGTGTGGTGCGAACATCGTCTTATCGTCAACGCGTACATACTCACACGTATCACGTTACACAGAGCTGTAAAAGTATAAACGTTGTACAAATAATCACGTGGATACGCGTCGCACGTCGCAGTATAACAACAATAATAATAGTAATAATAATAATAATAAAAACGTTTATTTATACGTTTACGTCGTCGGAAGACGAATGTAGGGTTTATCAACACGCCGACACGCACACCGTTTCACGACGTTCGCGTTTCGATATTGTTATTATTCTCAGCGCCGCCGCGTATCCGTGAAATACGATAATTCGCGAATTCGCTTGCCACGGTCCACCGGACATCCATCACACGTCGACGGGATTAGGCGACGGCGGCGATGCGAGTAATTCGACACGTGAACGTAATTGTTTTTGTTTCCTCTCCCCACCCCCCCGGCAACGCGTTTTATGTAATTTACGTTGTGTTTGATTGTTTGCACGTCGTGCAACGTTATTGTTAAACAACGAGACAGCCGAGCGTCTTACGCGGTTTACGCGGTCGCGCGCGCGAGCGGTTTTTTTTTCCTTTTTAAACCCGATATTTTCTTTTATAAGCCGACCCGTTTGCATACGATTGTTATATTTAAGACGATAATTGACGTCAATTTATATATTAAAAAAAAAAAAACGTGAAACAGCGCACTGCGAGTCTTTCGGAAATGACCCGCACGTGAACGGCCAGTGTATTCCGAACAATCGCAAACTGTATCGTAACGCGTCTCTCACGAAACCCGTTCTCCTGAGATTACGATCATCGAGACTGATCGATTTGATTTTGTCTCACGATATCGCTCGCGTCGTCTTATGTATCGTTTTTTATTTTTTAAATAATTAAAAAATATGAAATCGACTGCCGTCGTACCGCGTGTTATACGAGATACCCAGAAATCTGCTCGAAAACCAGTACTACGCACGCGCATACGATTGCTATCGAATTTTACTTGTCTCGTCCCGTTCATACATAACTATTACGAAGTATGATACTTATAATAATAATAATAATATATAATAATACGGTATAATTAGAACGGCAAATAATTTCTAATGTACAGATCAATGCGTCGAACCGATCGATTTCACAGGATTAATTTTTAGAAAACACTATTAAAACACGTATCGGTTTTCATTTAATTACCTCTCCTCTCGTACGTACATCGCAAATATCGCGACATTTTGTTAACGTCTCGTATAACGAATTTTACGATTACAATTTACAAAACGCATTGTTTTTTTTTTCAAACGAGAAACACACATAACAGTATGAAAACCCGAAGTCATAGTATTGCCGATCATTCTCAGTCTACGTCGATACAACTATATAGGGTTACGTGTTGATAGAACTATGCATAATATATTATTTATTTACAAACAGTTTTAACCCGAATCGTTATATGTACTATAACTTTAATTATTCCGTATCACGCTTTAACTTTTCCACGTTTGTCTACGAACAGTACGTCACATTCGTATGCGAAATATTTAGTTACTCTATACCTCTATACGTATATTTATTGTTGTTTGTTTAAACGCGACTGAACGAACTTTCGTTTTAGAAAACGCGAACAATGGCGTCCTGTTTAAAATTTTTATCTTACCAAAAAAAAAAAGCATCACCGAAAAGTCGTAAACCGTTTATATTACGTTTATATACAAAATAAAAATGTCAACCGGTCACTTGTATGTACTACACGCGTTCCGATACACCGAGTCCGTAGTTTGTACACAAATAACACGAATTTACTCGTCGTTGACAATGACACACAAATTTACCGGCTGTTACGGTGTAATTACATCGTTGAAACAGGTACGGGAAACAAACAGAACAAGGACTTCGGTTATGAAGCTCCGCGTCGTCGACAACATCGTAAAAATACGTGTACGCGGAAGGCCGATTAAAAAAGGAACGATTAGAAAACAAATATACGTGCCGACGTGTACGCGTGAAACGACCGGACCTTGTGGTCCCTTGCGCACTCTCGTGATCCGGAATAGCGACGTGTTTCCATTTCAATAATATATTGAAATTTTTCCGTTCGCGGGGACGTATGGAAAGCAATAAAAAATTAGAAAAAACAACAACGTTTTTTTACTAATTGGTCCGGTGGTGCGCGCGCGCGCGCCCGTCGGTTAGTTTTTCGGACACGTGATTGATATTTAATTCATTACGGACGATGACGGTGCGGCTTGGATCGTTCAAGAGGATAATACACGTATAAATGGCATTCGGTGTATACGATTCGGACACGCAAAAAGCTCGCGAATATTATACAGTGTATTGTGATGTGGTTAATAATACTAATCTGTTCGAATGACGCAATTTTTCGCGGATTGGGCAAACCCGAGGTAAAATAATGTATACGAATAATACGTACGCAGCAGACTCGTTTCGCCGGTATGACGAGGCGAGTGCGAAACTGTATATATATATATGTGTACATGTACTTATACAGTGAAAATATTGCGATATTCTCGTATTTTTGTCGCAGAACTGGAAAATAAAAAAAAAAATCCAAACGAATCTTAAAATTCGATTTGTACCGAGGACAACGCGCCCGCCGACGTGGAGGAGAGTGTTTCGAGAGAATATACATATATAGTAGTTTTTGTTTTCTTAATAACGTTTTCATGACCGTATAACACAATATATACATATATATATATATGATTAGACATTACAGATTTAGATTTTAGGCGGGCGCGTATAAAAGAACAAAAGAAAACTGCAGCCGTGCACTGCGATATACAGAGTGATAGTTTTTTTCTTTTTTATCATGAAACAGCGATTATCTGCCGAGATTTTAAACCAATCTCATTCATAATATTATTATACATAAAAATATACGTACATTCCTTGAGAATTTGCAAATAAAATCATAGGTTGCCATTTTAAAACCGAAAGTTGATGCCATCATGATAAATAAGGTACGAGCGTAAAAAATAAAAAAATATGAACAAACATATAATGTGTAACACGGAAAAAACTTTGTCGAAAATGATTATATATTATAATATTGTTTCCCGAGATAAAGCGTGGCTCGCGATACAAAAATCACCCTGTATTGACAGCTCATTAATCGTTATTATTCCGATCGAATTCAATGAAAAACATCGCAACCGTGCTCGTGATACGCGCGTGTAGTATAAACGTGATTCCTTTTTTTTCCCCTTGAATAAAACAAATTTAAATATATATTATACTACATTTTGCCCAGGCGGAAATAATAATTAGCAAAAAAAAAAATAAAAAAAAAAAAATGTCCCGTTACGTTAATATGTATACTATAGCCGATTGACGCGAGACGGGTCCATTGCGGTACGGGCCAGACGATGTTTTCCGTCGTAATATACTAATATTATTATATTAAACGAATAATACGATGTTTATGATTATTGTTTATGAATTCACGATTTATCCGGTTACAATATTGAAATCGTGATTAAACAATTTGTATACTATGATTATAATTATTATTTTTCTTTTTTTGAGGTTTGAGTTTTTATGCTTAAAAATAAACTTGCCTATATACCAGCTCACATACAACGTATACTATAAACTGGCAGTTAACCGACGAAAATTTAAGACTTCTCGAATTTTCTCTTCTCTAAACGCTGTACAATACACGGTTAACGTTGGCCGAGGAGAAAAAAAAAATTAAAGTTTTTGTAATAAATAGTAACATTCATTTGAATGTCGTATACGTCTAAAACAATGTTTGAATCGGCCGAGTTATGACGAAATAATTTACTCGGTTCGTCGGTGGCGAGACAACTTGGTGGCTGTACGTGATTGATATAATATTATGTACAATATGAAATAGACAGCGTTAAAAAAACATCATACTCGACCGGTTCAAAACAAAATTTCAAATGTGTATTTACACATGACATTTAATTTAATCCAGACTCCTTTTATTTTACTTAACGGGTTTTTTTTCGCACGAGGTTTGCAAAGTGTTTTCGGTAAATTACAATACACCATACAATACGGTTACGGTAAACGCGTTAGTCGGGGGAAAACATCAAATTCCCGTAATAAACATTTGTTTCGATAATTTCGAAATATTCGTACAACGCTGACGGACGGCGGCAGGGGGACGTGCCCCTCCTCCCATTGGCCATATAAACGTATTTACGTATTTATATAGTTTATTTTATACGTTTGAAATATGTGCTACGGATTAGTGCTCTTAATTCTTATCAATTTGTTTGATAGTGACCTGTCACAACGAACGTTGATAAATCAAAATATTTGAGTCTAAACAATTGTTATAAAAATTAAAAATAAATTATTGTTGTAAATTGTTGAGTATTTTTTTAAAAAAAATTTTGGCTTTGCCCCCCTCCCCATTTCAAAATCCTGGCTACGCCATTGCTGACGAATACACGCACACATACGCGATAATGTGAGCTCGGCGTGTACGCGTTTACCCTTTGAGACGACGACGGCGGTGTTTGCTAATTTCGTCACGGCCACCGCGGTCGGTTCGACGACATTCTACGTACGTAATACGTGATATTGAACGAGTTTTCTGTTTTTCGCCAAATCAAGACGCCGCCGAACGGACAACGTGTTTTGGTCGCGAGTACAAGTATCGAGTTTGATGATCGGCGGACGAAATCGGTAAAGTCGGTTGGGGACGTTCCACGGTCCGCGGATTGCAGTTTTCGAAAAATCGTTCGCTACACGATACTATTTATGTACGCGGCGGCGGCGGCGGACTCGAAGAGTTGAAAATAATCGGGACGGCCGTGGGCTATATACGCCGCGCCGCATAAATAATTCCTTGGCCCGATTTTTTTTTTTTTGGTTATCTCCTTTACAGTTTATTTACCGAACGGAAATATCGACACCGTTTCGTTATTAATTACCGAAAAGTAATTAGCACGCACCAGTCGCGGAGTACACAATACTATTATTATTATTATGTTCCTTTTATAGATCGACGCCGCGCACTCGGAACATGACCATTTTCAAAACGCGTCATCATTATCGCTCATTAATCATAGTGAAAAAAAAAATATTTTCATAAACTTGATGTAGATGTATATATAATAAATTTAATAAGCGATTTCCGAGTTTCGACGAACGGACGGACGAAAAGTCGTCTGCGCCGGCGGCCACAACGGCGTTATTCGAATTTCGTCTATCCGACGAATAAAACAAATATGGACCGTTTCGAAAGCGTTTCACACGCGCGAACGTTCGCGTTTTCGAACGTTCGCGTTTCGGGCGTCGGGTACACGCGTGTTGGATTTCGAGCCGGTCATCAAGCCGTGGCCTCGGGGCGAGGGCTGCGGTGTGGTGGGGCGGCGGGGCGGTGGGAAGCGACCGGAGGTTAGCGACCACGCGCCGAGCGAAAATCCTCGGCGGACGGAAATTTTCACTTTTTTTTTCGTTTGTTTTCAAACGCACCGCGGCAGACGGCGTACACGCGCGCACGAGATCCACCACCCGGAGGAACACAATGGACCGTGTGCCGGTGCGACTCGTTCGATTGTGCGCGAATGCGTGTTAACAGTTACGGACGAAAACGCGTTTCTATTTCTATTTTTCTCGCGTTACGGCGCGCGGTGGTATACGATCGATCTACTCGACGTCGAACGCGTCCCATGGTCTGTTAGGTTAGGTTTTTTTTGTTTTCTTAAAACCGGCCGCTTTCGTCGACGGACGTTTTCACGGGGACAGGCCATTACCGTTGTTGTTATTTTACTCGAATTCGCGTCGTACCCACGTTTTGGACGTGTGAAAATCTCTCACGTCCTTTTTCCCTAGACGTCCGCCGTCCGCCACGACGATTACGCGGACGCGTCGCGTTTACAAACAGTCGCCGACTGTTTGCGTTCTCTTTCGGTTTCGGTACCGTTTCGGGTTGTGCGCCTTCACGTGCACATACATTGTCTACGCGTTCCCGCGCGTCCGCCCGTTTCGAAACGGTGTCGAAAATAATTATACGGCTTTTGAACGCGCCGTCGGTCTTTTTGTTTGTCGCACGTGGTTCGACCGACGCGACATGACAACGACACGTCAGTTAATAAACGCGTTCACGACGGTTTTTTGCCAAATTCGGCACGTCGATTGATTACAACGGCTGATCCATACGTGCACAGGCGACGAATCTAAATTTAAAAACATTTGGAAACCGGTCCGCGCGCCGCAGACGACGAATGCGTTGTGAAAACGTACGTTTTACCGAAAAACCAGTTGATATTTTGTGTGGAATTGTGTCACCGCAGCTCTTTTTTCCGCGCAAAACGATTTCATGACAAATGTTATTCAAAAATCGATGCTCGTGACTTATTTATTGATTGTTCTCTTGTTACTAGTAAGCGACGAGCGTCGGTCAACATTATATACGTACCTAGTATAAAACGGTGAATATTTTCTACACGAGTTTTTTTTTCGTGCATAGCTTTATAAATAATTTCCGGTCGTGATTTTTACGATCTTGTCAAACGTTACACCCGACGAATTCGAAATATTATCAATTACATTCAATCATAATATGTTTTATTTACTCGAAAATCGAACGCTATCGGATATAGTATATGTTTTAGTCCTCGTCTGAAATTCGAATATATAAAATATTACCATATTATTTACGTCACGTGGTCACAAATCACATGTATATATATATATATGTATAATTACGTAATGGCGGGTAACGTTAAGTAATTTATTGGCTTGCGTTCGGTGATTTATACTCGTATCTAAATCACTCCGTCGAGCAATTACTCTCGTGGTAGATATTCGCAGGAGATAAGATGCAGTCAAAAAATTAAAAAAATGTCAGGGATAAATATCGATCGTGACGAAACTCGTTGCAAAACTATACCATGTAACGTTTTAAGACCCGCTCACGATTTGTTTGTGTGATACGCGTGATGAATATGTTGTACCGTGTACGTTATTATCATACGTGTCTGTACGTATGTATACGGTAACATACACTCGTGTGTGTGTGTGTTTAAACGTAAGTAGTTTTCACAAAAATATAAATGTTGTAGTCTGCCGCACCGGTATATATTATATTACGCTCTCGAGACCTGCGCGTATGTATTTACTCGTACAAACGTGGAAACGTGTCATTACGTACGATAATATTCTACACGGTATCCTACGCGAGTTTATACTTTCCACTGGTAACAAAACTCCTATTTGGGTACGCATCAACGAAATACAACGCAAATCATCCGTTGGTCCGTATACGTGTCGAGACAAATCGTTTATAAACAGAGCGTAATCGTTTATAAACGTGTGCAAACGGCCAGTAAGCTTTGCCAGTTCATCGTATAATTTTCGATAAACGAGAAACACTCGTTTTCCCCGGTCATTTATATTTCTTTTTATTTAGTTTTATTTTTTACGTGTTTTTCAATATTTTCGACTAATCGAAATACTACCGGTTTTTTTTTTTAAAAATTATGTCGGTCGACCACACCGCAGTTTCTTCCTGTCTCACGCGCATATCGCGGACACGCAATTCCGTGAACGCCGTTTCGTCGTCCGTCCGGAAGGGAAAATTATGACGCGTTTCGTCAACGTCGACGGAACGGTTTAAGATACGACGCTACGGTATATTTTGTATTCCCGACGTCTTCATATCATCAGTCTTATTCGCCGTATGATTTATGTTCCGCGGTTTTGTTTTCCGAGTATGTATGCACGTGGGAAGAGTATGAATCATTCTAAAAAACTATGCTTCGTCCCGCACTCGACTGGAATTATTATTGATGTATAATAAAGTAGCGCTTTCGATTCAAACGTCTGCGACCGACGATTTTTTTTTCTTCTATTCCATTCGGTCGTACATTATCTTCTAATTAACGTTCAAACCGATGTATTCATATATTTCACGTGAATAAAATTAATTCTTATCGTATATATACCGTTTATGTGTCCGTATATTTTTGAAGATGCAAAACAAATCAATATAGTCGTTCGAAATTTATAATCGCGCTCTTACGACTAACTAATATATATATATATATGTATTAAATTACCTACAAAAAAAAATTGCGAAAATTAACCCGATAAATCGTATCGATTTCGAGTATCATCATAAGTATACATTTTACATATATACTGATTACGTAATAATTGTCTAAATATATGTATATATAAGTGATTCAATTTACGTATAATAATAACTCATCCATAACCATGAAAAATTTTTGATGAGTGTTTTTAAAAAGCTTTCGAAATTTCGGTTAGAATGGTACCGTTTTGGTCGACCAATTACATTTTAATTTCCGGACAAATTTTAATTCAGACGTGATAATTTCATGTTTTAAATTCGATTTGAAAATACGAATTCGAGAAAAATCCAATCTACGTCACAGAAAAACAGAAGACCTTTATTTTACGGCCACCGTTTTGTAGTCGAGATAAATAACGATAATTACGCGTACAAATGGTAAATCATTGTTATGACGGTTATATCGATCCTCCGTACACAGACACCATTGGATTTTGTTTTTCGAGTAGCACGCGGACGTTTTATTATCTCGCGTTAACCAGTCGTGCAGGGCTCCTCGTCCGTCCGTAGTCGAGTGTTTGACATGAGACTATAATGATAAAATAATGGATATTAGATAATTTTGTTGTTTGTATTTCACTCTCTAATAACAGTATAGTTATATTTTCATTGCCATACGACTAGAAAACACATTATACGGCGTGTGTATATATTATAATACGAATCTCGTTCCAAACGATATTAGTCGATTATTACTTGTCCCAACACAAACACGGCATACTTAGTGGTTTGCACGCGAGCGCGCGCGCGCTTTCTACCGAAAATTGAATTTTGTTTTTCTTCTTCTCAATGTATTTATTATTATTTCTTTGTCGGCTACTAATAAATATCTATCTATCTATATATATATAAATTATAACCTGAAAAAGGTCGGGATCTGACCCGGTCCCGGCGGGTACCACTCTCTCGCTAGATCCTGTCGCTTAATTCTTTTTATTTTTGCAACAGTCGTCACGGTATTTTACACTCGTATTCGTACGAAATGTGTGTGCAGTTTTCGTCCTGCGCGGTCCGGCGGTCGAATGCACGATGACAATCACCACCACGGGCGTTAGCGAAACGCACTATGGTAGACGAAGTGCTTTGAGTTTACGCGCCTTCTTTGCCGTCTTCGGACGAGGCGATAAGTCTCTCGCCTCCTCGGGCCTTTTTCTTTTTTCAACAAAAAAACCCGTCGCGAGTCGTCGTTGCAATGGATCGATTTCGATTCGAAAAACCGCCAAACCGGTTGACGTATAGATTAAGATAATAGAGACGCGGATTGTTGTGAATCAATCACTTTAACGTTCTTGCCCTCGTCCGTTATTCGTTATAACTACATCAACGTTCGGTTTTGAAACGGCGGCCTATGGGCATCGTCACCGTGGGAATTTACACGTATCGGTTTCGTGAAAATCCGATGAATATTTCCGGAGTAGAATAAGCGTTTGAGTTTAAGACACGATAAGATGGAGAATTACTGCAATAGATATTGAAAATTTTCCTTTATCAAACATTTTCAAACACGAAAGTTAAACGTCGCTTCTAATTGGCAGGTAGTTATCTAACGTCTGTCGAATATACATTTATTAATTGTAATCAAGATACGGGAATGACTCTTATGACTAAATTCAATAATTTTGTGCGTAGAAGGAACACTGAAAAAAAATTTTAATTAAAAATTTATTTATTTTAATTCTATAAGATAGTGTAGAAAAAAATGTATGTTGCTATTTAAAAATCAAAAGTTAGTATAACCGTCCTATAACTTTTTTCGGCTCATAATGTGAATGAAAACACGAAATTGTATAATGCCCGATTTTGCATATTTCTGCCCTTGATTTTCAATGCTAATAACAGTAGCTTTATATAAAAAATAAAAGAGCTTTTAAAGAAAACAAATTAATTGCTATTTTTCAAAATCATATTTTTTGACGATTTTAAACGCATACAAATCTGAATTTGAATACTAATCGTATATATATGTTTATTTTCAGAGTATTACTTTCTCGCTCCACACTCAATCGTGGTCCAGAGACATCCCTTACACACCAAATGGGTAACTATTCACATACAGTTATGTACTCGTACGGAATACGAATACTAGTCGCGCAAGTCTTCCGAGTAAAATTATAAGCCATTGTACGATTGACGCGCGATGAACCGTTCGATTTCAGATCCGTATTGTATGAAACAAACGTGTTCGGCGTTGAATACAATATAGAAAGAGAGTTGTACCGCGTAGTCTGCTCCTTATTCTGCTGTACATGATAAATAAATATATATATATATGGCGCGGCTTGCATGCCGTTTCGAAGTTTTAAGAGAGAATATTATTGTGGTCTTTGTGTCGAGTCAACAACGACGATTTCAGTTGCGTGGCAGGTTTTCTGTTTAAAAGCCCATATACGACGAGAATGACCCTTTATCCGAGTGGGAGGACTGTATGTGTGGTTCGTGCTTATATACATATATATATATTTGCACCCCAAAACAGACAGATGTATTTATGTATATATATATATATATATAAATATTCTAGGGGGGTAAACGAGTAGGTCCGTCTAAATGGTTAGTCTTACGAGGGAACGCAGTTATTTTCGACAAACGATTACGACTCGTCGTGCAGTTCACGTCTCTATTTTCGCATTTTTACAAAGCATATACGTTGTTATTTATTAGACTAACCACGTAATATATTTTTTTTTATAATTCGAAAATCGACTCGCACTTACACACGTTATTATGTTTGTTTTTATTTATTTTATTTCGCTCGTACAATCAATAACTACATATTGTTATGGTAACATAATGGTGAGTAATACAATACAGATTTATTAAATAACGCATTTGACTTATACACGTGTATAATTTAAGCGGTAAATTTTCGTATTTATTCTAACGGTATTGAATTGAACGTACGATTGTTAAGACAATGTCGAAATTCTGAAAACATACGGACGATGATAATAATATGGCGAATTAGTGGCCAAAATATGTTTGACAACTCTCACCTACAATTGTAATGTAAAGAATTGCGTACATATATATGCACCTAATGTTATTATTCAAATTTATTGTATAACACAATATAATCGGTGAAAGAAATGATAAGCTAGTTCCACGTTACACGTAACGTTATGTAATGTTACTTTTGTTACACGCGCACAACACCATACTTAGGTGCATAACATACATATATATATATATCACCTTAAACGGGAAGAATTCAAGCAAGTTTATTGTTTTGTTATAATATATATAATATATACATATACGTTTAAAAATAATAAACAATTTATTGTATAGTTTTAGATTGTGCGTGAACCGATTGTTACAGTATTATTATAAAATAGTATTGTACTACTCGAGCGCACGCGCGCACTATATGTCAACAGAGTAAAGTAATATGAAATAATCGATAAATATTAATAATAAAAAAGAAAAAACCGTTTTGTTATAATAATGTACGTATTTTTATCCGTCAAAAGTAATTCTATTGGCGTAGGTACCTATTACGATCGTACGTTTTGTTTCTTTTCATAAACCTGTCTTATAAATCACATAATATTATATATGGCATATTTGTCGTGAGGAGCGTATTTCACGTTTAAAAGACAATGAAAAAAGCGTATAAATGATACATATTTTTAAAATTAAACGTCTGTTCTTTTCCCGTTCGATACGTTTAAAATATTCGACAAATTACAGAATATCTTTCTTGGTATACACGAAACAAAGTCACATCAGCAACATACGTTCGCATATTATATTTTTGTATTTTAATATACGTAGTAGGTGCATCACTTTGTAATATCACACAGGATTCAGAAACGTACTTCAATAATATAAAGGCCTCTCCACAAAAATAAAAAGATACATAGACTGAGTATTGGACACTCGGCTTATACGTGCGTTTGTGCTACTGGAAATAGCGTTTTTATGTTTAACTTGACCGGAAACAGGAATTCGTGAATGTACGAGGCTTGTGCGGAAAGTAAAGGTCCTCAATGCACTAGTGCCCGAGGAAAATGTTTTTTGGCAAAGTTGACACTACTGTCACGTGATCGCATCTTACCGTTATTAAATAAGCACTCAACTGTAATACTTTTTCGTTAGTCGGTCTTAAATACGAATTTAAGACGGGTTCAACGATCCCCAATCCCATCAAGTGTGAATTTCACGCCGTCGTCCAAGTTTTCAACGCAAAATATGAACGACCGGTTGACATTCATACACGGTTATACGGAATATACGGCAAAATGTGTATGCTTTAAAAACGTCTAAAAACTGCGGAGAGAATTGCCGCGAGATCGCACGAAAAAGCACGACGAAGAGCAAGAAGGGAAGTACCGTCAATTTCAGATGAGACTGTGGAAAAAGTTGAGAAGGTTTTGCACCAAGATCGACGGTTGGCTGTCTCGAAACTTGTGTTATCGATTCTCTACATTTCCAAGATATCATTTCAAGAGATTTTTAAAGAAAAATTGAGGTATCGGGAAGTTTGTGTCAGATGGATTCTAAACGTTCTAACTGATTTCCGAAAATTTTTCGTCGACACGGCCGCAATTAATGTCCAATATTACTGTGCAAAACTCTAAATAAACTCAGAACGGCAATTGCAGAAATGTTTTCAATAGAACATTTTCACTCATTCTCTTTGTAGTCTTGATTTAACACACGGCAAATTTGTCCAAAAATGGCTTGTCGTTAGAACTTTGTAAAAATAAAAACAAACGGGTTTTCGATTTGTATAAAATCGTTTTTATGTACTGAAGATGGTAACGTCGTTATCGAAATACGTATTTACAAATAAAAAGTGAATATTTTTATGGAATCGAGTTTTTTCTTTCTATTAAAGTAATCCACAAGTACTCAAATCATAAACATTTAATCAGTCCTTTAAACTAGTTTTCCGTCTATTATCGTGAAACTCAAAAGTAAAACCCTTGGCCCAGGGCCCCAAATTTACACGGAGTATGCGCTGGGTTAGACCGAAGACACCAATTATCTCCCTCTCCTCTTACCACTACGTTTTTCGCTCGACGAAAATTTATTATTATCGTTGTTGTTGTTGTTGTCGTCGTTGTCGTCGTTGAGCGCTGTGTGTGTGCGCGCGCGTGTGTCCAGACGAGACGATCGCCGCGGCGCATTATGCTAACCACCGCCACGAGAACGGTTTTTTACACGCAGGACAAGGCCAACGCGTTTGTGTCGGCGGACCGTGAATGCCGTCCGTCGCCGCCGGTCGAGAAAAACCGCAGCCATAAACAGCGCGCGCAGAGACGTGCCGTGTACGTGTACGGCCGCGCCGCCGGTTTAGACGGAGTCCCTGTCTGGGGCAATACGCCACGATGTCGTGGTCGTTATTACGCGCACGCGCACGCAGTGATCGGAGTGGTTTTCCGACGTTATCGTATCCGGCGTACGCACGCGATGCCAACGGTTAGGTCCGTGCGTCGTGTACATAGTAGCAGGTTAGGTTAGGTTAGTCGGACACCCTCCGTGATCGTTTTATCGTAGGCCGAAGAGCGGCGGGGACAGCGCGTTCGGACCAACTAACCTCCGTGCGTTTCACCACGAGTTTTGCCGTCTTCGCCCGCGTGCGGATCGTCAAAAGGAACGGTCTTTGGCACGGAACGGGCTCGCGTTGCCGACCATTCCAAATACAAATTTATGTGTTTTCGACGATCGGGACCTCGGAATTCACCCTGTATACACAACAAGCGGCAAAGCGTATCACTACAGTACAATACGCGTTATACGAGACGTATAAATAACGTGGATAATGTGTGTGTGTGTGTGTGTGTGTATACGCAACAGTCTGACGTCTCTCGTCGGCCGGACAATGGCGACACGTTTTCGCACTCGACCTTGCGCCGCGTACGGTCGACGGCGAAACGGTGTTTCCGCCGCCGACCGGTACGGAGCACTTGGTCCGGAACGAGCCCGACGAGTCTGACGCCGCGCGACGTGTCTCGGAACCGTAAATAGGAATTGAACGGTACATCTTAGAATAATAATAATATTGTACGTTGGTAATATATCCGTATACGGTCTTTTCGATCCCGAAAACGGTTCGAAGGATTTTAAGGAAAACGATTACGACGCGTAGCTATTAGTCGGAATCGAAAATTGACTACGGGTCACAGCGCACATATGTGAGCGAATTTTCGTTTCAAAATTTTCCCAACCTATGCGAGAAAGCGATTTACGCGTAAGTCCCGAAATCGAAGAGCGATACTTCTTGAACGTAATAATGATTACAGTAATTCGTGTTAAATGTACGAGAAAAGAAAACAGTCGTTTTGTTTATACACGTGTACGCACACGGTGCAGTATGTTCGTAATGGTTGTAAATAGTTTCAAACGGTGTACGACGTATTGCCAACGCCCAAAAGTCGTTATTCCGGCTAAGTTCTATAATTACGCGCAGAACATGTGAATTGTTTGTGTCCGTGCGGCCGTCGTAGTGTAATACCGTCGACCTCAGTCCGGACCGTCTTGTGAAACCGTGAACAGAATGTTCGTAGACGCGGTTTTGTAAGCCGTCGCGGGATTTCCGTCGACGGACGAATAATGCGCGCCTAAATATGATAAAAATCGTTAAGACCTACCGGTCTGATCGGTCGAAACGAAAAACGTGTTTGTTATTATATACGCTCTTTAAATGGAAATCGTGTGCGCGCGCCTGTACCGCCGTATCTCGGTGTACGCGAACGATCTGATACCCGGTGCAACGCCGTCTTGAATCAAAAATAACAATAATAGAAACGACAGCCTCGCCGCCGGCGATATGGCTATACGGCGATATCGTTATCGGAAACGGATCGGCGGCGTGAGCCACGTGTCCCTCGAGCTATGGCGATGAAAGTGCCGCGCGCGTTTTGTGTCACGGGCGCGTTACACGGATAGGCGTGCGGCGCGCGTTCGGAGCCGCGAGCCGGTCTGACGTTTGAAACGCGTGAAAAATCAACGGGAAAATCACGTGACGGCGATCGACGGTAAACATACGGCGTGTCGAATCGAATCGAAGCTTGAGACCGTGCGCGTAGCTTTCGGAACGAACGAAACGCAAATGAAACGTGTTTTATTTAACTCCGTCAACGTTTTTTTTTTGGAATGTGTTCCCCCCCCCCGGTCGTCGATCGACTTGATGAAATATTGAAACGTTCCACTTCATAAACTATATTTTGAAACATCGATTAATCGAGTAAAATAATTAAAGCTGTTGTACGCACTTACTATCTTGAAACAAACTTTATTGTATCTCGGCTGATATTATTTCGCCATTTTAACTCGTTCGGGTCAATTTTTTATTTATTATTAATATTATTGACTCGTCCCAGCTCTGATCATTCGCTATGTTCTCGAAACACGGCCACAGTCGACGTGTCGTATTGCTGTCGGAAATAAAACGAAAGTCGCAAGTGGACAGTTTTGAACGGCGACAAGCATTGACCTTTTTTTTACTTCGAATACGGTTCGTCGGATAAAAAAAAGCCTTTCACGAACACGCGTTATTTTGCACGACGCACGATCGGCGTGTTTAGCTATAGTTCGTCTCGATATCAACCGCCGCACGGTCAATCCTCGTCGCGCGTCCGTCGCTTTCGCGTCGGATAAGAGATCATACATCGTACGTGCTATATACACGTATCGTTTAAGCACAACGCGACGTGAAATCGTAAGTGAAATTGGTCGTGCGGAGCGGTTAGGAGGCTCGACGACGATAAAACTGTGCTGTGCGACACCTTAACGGTTTGTGGAAACGCCCAACGGCCGAACGCGCGGCGATTCGAAAACGTCGACGGACTCGTTCGCGCGGCGTGACGACGACAGTGGCGCGGCCGTCTTGTGTGCGCGCCGTGTGCGGTCAGGGTCGCGCGAGGTTTCTAAAAAGACGCACGCGCGTTTCGCACGATAATTCGGCTTCGCGAATCGCTTTCCGGCGGGCCACTAAATCACGGCCGTCCGGACGGCGAACAATGGCCGGGCCGCGCACGGGCCAACGACGTCGGACGGAACAGCGTCGCTCGCGTCGCCCGAGGTCGACGCCAAAGTAAACGTAACTGTTTACAAAGTAAAGCACTGGCGGTGCCCAACAATACGTACGATTGGCTATCGGGTTAGGTTAGCCGCGGTTTTCGTGACTTCACGTCACTCCGTTGTTGTGCCGACAAAACGAGAAGCCTCATAAAAGCCATTCGTCGAACTGCGCGATACGTCCTCTCGCGTACAACGCGCGCAATTTGTCTCTCGTCGACGTGCGTCGCGACGCGTTGCTTCCGCGCTTTGTTTTCCGGGTACATTTCACCCGAAACACGACTTTTCCAAGCGATACGTCAATGGCGTACTCCTATTGACACTCCCCCCCCCTAAGAAGCTTATAATTATTTTGATTAATGCACATTTATTTTTGATTATATAATTTGTTTTTCACAAATTCAGTTATAGATTTTTGATATAACTTATAAATATCATAATTTTACTAGACTAATATTAGGAGTAATGGTTATGATCACATTAGGACGTTATCAATAACTATTTTATCGACGTTTTCAAACCTTATGACATGCGACAGCTGATGTTATCCATCTCAATCGTTTAAAATTTAATATCTATTTTTTTTATTTTTATTTTAATGGTTTTAAAATGAGATATTTAATATTTTGCTCCCTCCCCCCCCCAAAAAAAAAACAAAATAATTTCACGGGTACGTCACTGTGATACGTGCCGCGTCCACGGACTGGGTCGCGACTCGTCGCTAAACAAGTGGAGCCGACTGTATCGCGTTGGGAAGGGATAGATGTCAAAAAGCGATGTAACTCGCCGAGTCAATAGCGATTGTTATGTCATTATCAATAAATAAATGATTTTGTTGATTGAACAGTGCCGAATTCACATCCCGATCCTGTTCCCGGTACCGACCGTGCTCGTAGTTGTGTGTCTAAAACCGGAAGAGTCCCTAACTCCGCGACGGTCGCCTGACCCCGTACGGACATCGGACACGCGCATCAGGCGTCGTCGACCGCGCGAAGGTTTCGCCCCGTGTGCACATGTACGGGTACACGGGTACGTGGGCCGTCTTCCCGAAATCCCATAAAAGAAATCGCGGTCTCGATCCCGTCCCGTTTCCGCGCACTACACGCGTACACGCGGCTTCCGACGAATATCGAACCGACGTCGTCGCCGTGATTTTACACACACGGGCGTTTGACTACGCGCACGGTCAGCGGCGTACCAACGAAGAAGGGTGATAATCCCCCCCCCCTCTTCCCACGGAAATTTTTATGAAAGAATTAATTCCTCATGAGACGTAAGTCAGTAATAACGGAAAACTAAAACATATTGCACATATTCTAATTACGGATAGCCGTAGATAAACTCCCTTGCACTTTTGTCGATGCAATAAGTTGTGATGAGTTACTGTTCCGTAAAGTATACCAACATTTGAAAATCGGCGCTGCGTTGCCTGTTACGGTTGTCAGTATCGAACGGAAGTTTAAAGTTGTACTTGAGGAATTCTACGGGGGAAAATCGACTAAATGGATCGGCTCATCTAAGTGTCCATAGAGAGAGATACAAATGCAAAGTAATGAAGTGATCGATATTTTTTTGAAAATAATAGAAAGTTTATGTTTTAAAAAATCATCTAAATTATATCTTTACATTTATTTATTTTATATATATATATGGCTAAGTTAAGTTAATTTCAGATTTCAATACACATTATATTATAGCATATTAATTAAAAACAAAAACGAATAAAAACGATTAATCTATTAAAGTTTACGTTATGTCTTGGTTTGTTCGGGTCATCAAATTTATTTATTTAAAAATTAAACTTCCCCCCTCCAAAAAAAAAAAACCCCGGTCTAAGTACGCCACTGCGAACGGTCGTCGACACTAACGGACGCGCGGACCCGTAAACAATAATATACATATCGTCGTGTTGTGTTTGCGTGTGCGTGTGTTGGAAAGCAAATATTACTTTTACTCAAAGCACGTCGAGATTTATTATTCGCCGTTGGGTAACGCCGTGTCCGAAAACCTTGGACGGTTTAAATAATCGACAGACGCGAAAAACGCGCACGTATTATTAATTACAATCGTCACGTTTTATTGAAAACCCGTACGAATTCACGGTGTCGCGCGTGTAAAAAAAAATAATTCGTGTTTTCGAACAACGACGTTGCGTTGAATCGAGTACTGTACGAGTTCGTTTTTCAGACGCCTTGTTTTGTTTTTGTTTTTAAAGTCAATAAATCATTGTTTAAACCGTCGAGTGCATATCGCAGGAACCGTTTATCGTTTTTATACAATTTACTTTTGAATGTTTAAACTCGTAATTTTATTTAAACTGTTATTCGTTGTTTTTTTTTTTCACGACAGTCGTAGATACGAACGATATTATTGTATTGTTCGTGTACACACAATACGTACACACAATCCGCAGATTCGTTCCGAAAACATCTTTTGTAGCGGTTTTTGTGTTTGGCGAGTTTTTTATACGATTGTCCAAGACACGTGCCTGCCGCCGCAGCGTTTTATAAGAATGACATGTCGTCTATTCACACGAATCGTCGTCGCACAAATTACGAACGTTCGAAATATTATCCGTGTTATCGTGCTTGTATAAATACGAGTGAAAAATCCGTTGAAACGCTCGCAGAACATAATGAACAGACACGTTTACGGAAACGGATTTATTCGCGTTTTCGGTCGTTCAAAACATCAAAAAATGTTGAATATGATTTAACGTTACGAAACGTGTTGCCATACGAATTCCCGACGATAATATCATGTGTAATGTATGTGCGTACACGCACTTATACACACATACGGTTACGGGCACGTGACACAAATGCACACACGAACAGATGGCCTGAAAAAGTCATAGACGAACGGTCGATCACCTATCCGCGCGCGCGTGTACATCGTCGCGTAAAACAATAACAATATCGTATGACGGTGGAAATTTAAACAGCTGTCGACCAACAAGAAATATCTGTCGTTTTTTTTTATAATACTCATTCGAAATCAGTAAACAGTTTCGTTTTCGGTCGCAACGCGCGCGCAGATATCCGCGGACGCGTACAAAACGTTCTGTTACAATGTAAAGCTCGGGACGCGACTTCGAACCGTTTTCGAATATGAACATTTAATTTAAATAGTAATTTGGCTTGCCGTCGCGTTACTCTATTCTCATAACTCACGTTGGGTAAATACGAATTCTCATATAGATTTGTTTGTTGTTTGCGAAATGATTATTTGTCGTACTCGTTAAAAAGTACAGTGTTTATAAGGTCTTCGGACGAAAATTTATGAAAATAAATGTCTTATGAAAAAGCGCACGCGAAATATAATTAGATCTCTGAAAATTGTACCCGGGGGGAAAAAAATGCATCAACCCAATTTAACTAATTTCTCGTTACTTGTAGTACACTTGCAGTACTTTCATGCCGTATATGCGTATAGCGTATGCACTTATGCATATAATTGTATTTTCCGTAATATTATAACGGTATAAATGATTTCCTAGTGAGAGGACGCGCGCGTGTACAACGTATGATGATGTGCGGCACGCGATGATTGTCCGAGTCTGTGAACCTATACATACGTATTGTATCACGTGCTATATTGCAATAAATTAAACGGTCCAGTTGTCGGCGACAAGACGTCCGAAACGACCATGTACAGTGCCATACGTTATCGTATCAATATCACGCGTAAAAAGACGACGGAAAAAGGAAAATTTCGAATTTTAATATTCATTCGGAACGTGAATTTCGTTTATACATGAGCCCTCCATCCGAAAGAACATTCGTGCTTGAGACGGGACCGTTTCGTTCAACTCGCACGACTGACATCGTTATAATTGACGAGCGTTTACCTACATATCGCAATTGTACTGATTGCCGTCAAAGCGTCTATTTATCGTCGTCGGCCTCTTCCGGTCATTAACGGGCACACGTTGAAAGATAAAAAATTCAACAAATAAAAGTGAGAGAGAGAGAGAGAGAAAAGTAACCGTCTACGCGCGTGCGTATACAACTGACTTTCCACGTACGCATGTATATTTTAGTCGTGTGTGACCATAAATGCAGTGTTAAACGAACAAAAAAACGCACATACGACGGACGATGCAAATGCGGTGCATAAATATAATATTATACGTATACACGGGAGACGACGTTTGAATTCAATATTTATGGTACAAAATACGTATAAGAACGCGTGTAGAGATTTGTTTGTTCAATTTTTTTTCTATCCGGGTGAAATTTGTGCCAGATCCGTAGTACGCGCACACGCGGCAACAAGATATATATAAATGTAATACAATAGGTATATCTATGTGCGTTTTGTGAGAATAATTGGAAAGGGAAAAAACTTCTACAAAACTATAAACACACACACACACACACACATATATATATATAGTTACAAACGTCAAATCGTATTGAAAAGCGGCTACAGCAAAAGAAAAAAAATATGCGCAAAAGCGTCATTTTTCCCGTATATAATTTTCTTTTCTAGAAAGTCTATTTCGACCGTTTTCGCTTCGTACAAGTACGATAAATCATTAAATCGCCATCGTCACACTCGTCTCGCGGCAATAATTCCGTGTTTAATAATAATCGCGTCTGTGAATCTCCCGACACATTATTTTTACACTGTAAACAACGCGTCATGGCGTCAACCGGTGTCGGTAGTTCCCGTTAACTACAACGATGTGTCACGTATCGTATTAACGACAGTACGCGCGCCAACGGAAAACTCGACTCGTCAACTTCTATAACGTCGTTATTCGAAGGAAGAAAAAATTTGTTTTAACACGACGGCATAATATTATACTTTGTAATTGATCAGGTCCCGCGAGACGTGTTTTCGGTGTATATATGCTACACACGCGATTATTATCGCGCGCGTGTTATTTCACTCGATACAATTTATGTAGTGCACGACGACCTGCAGACGCTCTCCGAGAGGTACGCTTGAAAACGGTATGCGGCATTTGTGATTTCCTTTTGACTGTCCGACTAATCCGACTACGTTTTTCGGATAAAGTCCTACAGAAGGACGCCAAACTATAAATGTATTATGAGTAATGTAAAATGCCTATCACTGTCTTTCTGCCGTCGTTGTACGCGCAACGATGGAACCCGGTATACACGTACGTGCAATGGACCGTCTTATGAAACGTGCGAATTAAAAACGTTTTAAATACGTTCGTTTATGCTCGGAACACTTTTTTCTTTTCTTTTTTCTGTAAAATATACGTATGTCCACTTTCGGAAACGTGTTCGAATACGCGTTATGAATACTTCTCAAAAGTATTTTGTACTCTACAAATTCGAAATCGAAAGCGACGCACGCTGTTGCGATAACAACAACACGCCGTCTAAATGGCGTTTTTCCGTCCAAAGCTCAAGAACTCCCAAAACCATGTGTTCATAAACCTAACCTGACGACGGTTTACGTAACGTTCGTCGAAATCACAATGGAATAGCGTACATTTATGGTTTCGTACGCCAAAGTCGACGGGACACGTTTCCGTACAGAAATCAAACCGAAAGCCCTCCGGGGAAATCGGAACGAACGGCCTGCACGTAATATAACCGTATGGTTTGTACACGATCGTCCGAATGAAGAAAAACGATAATATTTTTAGAACGAAAACTGGCGGTCGTTTGCATTCCTGGACGCTTCGGCCGATAAGCCGTTCGCGTGCGCGTGTCTCGTGAAAGTCGTGCGCACAAATGCACGTACGCGATTTTTCCCTGCGTCTCGATATCTCGCGTCAATGGAAATTCTAAAGAAGGCGACGAAGGGTATTTATAACACGGACGGCCGGGGCACTGCGCGAAACCAGTTTGTCCGCGTGCACTACACATTTCGTGCTGCGAAACCAGTGGTCCCGGCCGCGACGCGTTCTCCGTAGAAACCTACGCGCGTTAGGTTAGGTGGTCGTCCGCGTACGTAAGTCGGGGCGAGTTCCGGACACGCGCCCCCGCGAAACGTTTACGTTCTCCCCGTTTTGTTCGTCTCTCGAACACATCGGACGGATATCGCGCGCGAACAGCACGAAATCGTCGAAACGTACGACCTACACGCGTGGTGTTCATTTCGTCGGAACACCTCACGTCTCGTTGGCACCGACGTTTCGCCGTCCGCACGTATAAAATGATAAAATATCGTATTTACGACGAGCGCGAGCGCGGAGACTTAAACGACAACATTGACGACGGCAACGCTTGAACAACAAAAGACGGGCCTCGGACGGGGAACAATTCTTTTTGTCATTTTCTCGCATATATACGTCGTGTGTACGTGTGTCGATTCATCGGTAACGGCCCCTCGCAACCATTCCGGTCGAGCCTTCTGGACTTCTGGACGCGTGCAGGACTGTTTTGTAAGCCTTTGCGCGTTCGTGTCGACAGGTCGGTGTTCCATAGTCGTCGTCGTGCGGTCCGGTGAACGATGAACGGTCGCGGTATGGTCAAAAGTCCCGTGGGATGCAGATGCCACTACATACTCAGACGATGTATGGCCGTCCATCTGCGGAAACAGTCGCTCGTCCGGTGCGTGCCGCAACAGGCGGAGGCTTCGCCGTACTGGATGTACGACAACGGGTACCTGATATTCCAGGTGAGCACGATTTCCTCTCGCTTCGAACTGACGATAACGGTCGAAGTGTACGAACGATAATGTAAATATGTATTTTTGGTCAAATAAGACCCGGCGGACGTTTATGTTCGCACTTGATGCGTATTTTCTTTTCTTTTTAATATACACGCATTCTGCTGTGACTTTGGCGCTACCGCAGCAGAGCTACACAGTTGTGATTTAACAACACGATCAAATATGTTTTGATTAATTAAAAAAAAAAAAATTGTTTTTCGTACCGCGTATAATATCTGACACAACAACGTAATAAAATCGTCATCGGTTCGCATCCAAACGTCTCATTTAAATACATTATACTCGCTCTGCCGTTTTCCCCCCCCCCTTCCAATAATCCGTTTTTTAACTCGTATTACACGCCGTAGTGGTCGCTTTGATTCTTGTGTATTACGATAGACGCGCCTGTTGCCATAAAAACCGATTTTACGCCATCTCGTTAAAACGATTAAATCGACGTATGACGCGCGTATAGCCGACTAATCGTTATTAAATATATTCATACCGTTTCTTGTCCGTTATAAAAGTCGTATACTCCTACATGATATATACGTATATATTCGAAACACAATGTCTCCGGCCGAACAAGAACCGACCTCTATAAACTATAACAATAATAATAATAATAATAATAATACGATACGTTATAACCTCTATAAAATGATATGAGCGTTACGAAATTTCCTTGCCAACACGCACGCACTGTGTATACGACGATATACTATGTGTACGACAGCAAGACGTATTATTAATTACTATACGTATCCTATGCACGTACTTATTCGTGACGGTCGAATAATTCAATACGTATCATATCAATCGACGGATTTTCATTTTGTTTTTCTTTCAAGCGCAACAATTATTATTCACACGATATTTTGCCGTCGCGCGTAGAAACAACGCGTGATGAGAAATGCATTCGACTCTAATGAATATCATAACATTAATCATTATTATAATTGTTATTGACTACGACAAACCACTAAACTCACCTCTACAGGCATAGTCGTAATAAACGTTTTATACGATATCTAGCCGGCGCGTGATTATCATCAATCAATATCACCGTCCAATCGAGTCGATTATCTTTTCGTCGATCATCATATCGATTACGTCCGTTAAATTATTTTCTCGTGACCGCGTATTGTATGTACGGTTTTCTGTTTTTTTTTTTCTTTGCGTTTAATAGACTTTTCGGGGCGTCCGTTGTTTTCAGAGCTTTTTGGAATCGAATCTAAAATGCGTCTGGAATCGGAGCCTCGTCGAGGCGATGCAAGTGGTCAAGTACGAGGGATACGTGTCGCCGGGCGTGTTGTTGCTCACCAGCGACCCGTGTTCCATGGAAGTCATCCGGGGAGCTTGGTGTCGTAACGTGCTCAGACCGCCCAACAGTTACGTTATCAGCAAAATCGGTAAGATAATATCGCTCGTGTGCGGTAACACGCCGCGTTTTAGTACTACTATCCATAAATACGATACGGCGAACATTTTTCCTACGAAATCCGTAATTCTACAAAAATATATTTTTATTTCTACGTGTTTAATCGTGAAATCGTCCGAAACGAATAAAATACGAGAAACTCGATGAAAATCAACTCTCAAATACTACCCGATACTGAATAAGTTTGCGATTACTCGGTAATGTCCCGGACACGATAAAACAGTACTAACCTAACAGTATGATAAGATTTTTTTTTTTTTTGATCCGCGAACACTTTTTCGTTTAGAGAAGTAGCACGTTTTCGATTTTCCCGTTTGACACTAATAATAAACGTCGTTCGTTTTTCGAACACAACGGTCTGTCGTATTGCTTTCAAACGTTCGGGGACAACAGTTCGAAAATCTCTGTCTACAATGTAAACCACTCGAACTCAAATACAATAACACGCGTGTCCGCCGTCGTTGCAGGAGACATCGAGGACTGCGTGGTGGAAGACCTGAACCAAGGACAGTTCACGCCGTTGTCCGAAGCCCTGTGTCTAGTCATATTGGAGTTGACCAGCGCCAACCAAAACGCCACCATCGACACGGTCCGCGCGGCCTTGAAGATATTTTTCGCCGACATTCAACCGCCCGCCGAACACGTCGTCTACGACGCGATGGTCAATCTAATGTCCGAGAACAAGGTAACACGGCGTTACGTTTGGCGAGTGCTGCTCGTCGTTTCGGTATAAATTCGATTTAATCGTCGAATACGCTGTTTTTCGGAATATTAAATAGTGATCGACCGGGTATGGGGGAGGATGAGGTGGAGGAATGGTGAAGAAGAGTTTCGTATACATATCGTGGCCTTGAATCGAAATATATATATTTATTGTCGCTATCTCTGCGACCGTGGAATGTATATTACAATATTTTCTCGCGTGCGAACCGGTTTTCTCGCAGCGCGCTGAATTATCGTTCACACACATACTAGCGATATTATATACACGTATGGATGTGATAAAACGGCGTTTCGCAGATATACCAGACGTCTCGGGGTTACTTTGTCGTTACGCCGGAGGTGCAACGGCTGGTGGGTTCGGCGACCGCCAGCCCCGTGCACGGTTTGCGGTTGGGCGCGGCCACTGGCCGGTACGGCGATGCGTGCGGCAGAAAAGGATTCCTGATGACCGCGGAAGAGGCGTACGTGAAGGTGCACGGCGACATCGAGACCGTGAGGGACGGCGACCAGACCCACCAGAACATACAGACGAACTTGGCGGACATCATATCCGGCGGTGAGTTGTACACGTCGCGGCGGACGTCCGGAACTTGCCGACAAACATGTAAACGGCAATGCTACGTCGTGGAAAAACGTTAGACGCGTGCATAAATAGTCATTTATCTTGTCCGTAAAAGTTTTCCAACAGTAGTGTCGAATCAATCACGGTAAAACTATAGTGTTTACATCGCGAGACAACGCGTAAAAACGTAAACTCGCACTCGTACCAAAGTTGTTAGCAGAAACCTGGGCGCACCCTTATGGTCATAACGACTGGGTTTCACTGGTGAATTCTAGTTTCGGCCGATTCCGAGTGAATTAACTCGGCGGGTTCGTCGTGTGAAATCGCCTGTCGGGCACGTAGAAAACGGGAAATACGGAAATGCGTTTCGAGCGGTTGAAACGTCGGGTATCAATATTAATACGGGACGGAAACGTAACAATACAGCAATGACTCGAACGTCTGTAAGTCGAGTCTGTCGATAAGTCGGTAGTCACCGTTAGCCGGCGCGTCGGACATCTCGAATACTTCGGTATAATTTACCGGGGAAAATTGCACGCACAAATCCTATGTCGAACCGTTTACCTCGATTCCATAATGTCCATTATTTGAAACAGCAGCCGTTCAGCTTATTATCGTTCGGTACTTTATCGACAATGTCGAAGGCATTCGGACAAAATGTTGAAGGCTTAACGCGAATGGATAGGTCCTCTATCTAAAACTGACAAACACATGTAGTCTAAAACAATGAAATAAAATGAAATACGCGTAACTGGGTCTGACGAGTGTAAACTAGTCATAATTCGTTTATTGTTGTCTCGTGAAACTGTAGTCTGAAAACTCTAAAAAAATTCTCGCTGATAATCTTAATTTTTGATAATTCGAATTTTTATTTATTTATTTATTTTTTTGTTCGAGTTATCGGAGGTTTTACATTCACATCAATGTATACGAACTTTGATATTTTCCAATTTCGGGACGCAACTAGATTGTGATCAGAACGGTATTTTAATGGACATAATAGGCACCACCACGGCTGCTGCAGAGTAATCCGATAAAGACCTGAGAAATTTTCACGATCAAAATCCGGATGAAAAAATCGTATATTTCGATCGCATTTGAACTATTTCAAAAATCCTTAGTATTCGATTTGTTTGTAAATATTTTGAAAAACTATAAAAAAACCGAGTTTCGATCAGAAACGGTTTTTTTCTTCAAAATGCAATGACCGAACCTACAAGTGGATAACATATTTTGATTCGGTGTTTCATCTCGACGTTTTTTTAAAATTTTCATCGTCCTATTTTTTTTTTTTCGTATAATACGTGTTTTTTTTTTTTATAACGTGACGACTTGTCCTTCGCAGGTATCGCGAGTATAATTTAAAAAATAAAATATATATATATATACACATAAATTACGCGAGGAGGGTTTTTTTTTTTTAAAATATTTTACGCGTCTCGTATAACTCGTGCGTACGTATGAATAAATACGCTATACCCTACATACACCGTGTAACGATATATCATTTCGACCCGATACGTATCTGCCGCGTGCATAAACGTATTACACGTTAAAGCGCGACGTACCGTGCGAAACGCGCGACAAATGCCATTTTAGCGGTTGTGTGATATATTTACTGCGCGCGTGCACTCGCGGGGCCGAGCGGACGGGATATAAACACGAGGAACGAAATGCACGTGCGCGTATCGTACGCGCGGCCGGACGAAAACGCGTCGACGACATTCGTCGAGTGCTCGCCGCGTGTTTGTTGATCAAAAAAAGTAAATAATTTAAGACAAAAACGTTGGACGCGACACCGTGTCCGCGGACGGGTCGTCGTATTCTGCGTCGTGTATTATATGTGCTGTACATTACACCGAATACGCCGTACGAACACGCGCGCCAAAGAAAGGTGAAAGGACCGCTGGGAGTTGTTCGAAAACAAAAAACAAAAAACAAAACCGTCGTGCCGCACATTTACGACGCGCCGTTTACACACGCGCACGCGTTGTCGCAAAAAGAAAAAGAAAAACCCGTAATTTTCTTTTCGGCCCTCTCCGCCGGTCATCAATCTGCAATCAGAATGGACCGCCGCCCGTACGGTATTGTCCGAACGTACGCGGGCAGATAAATAAACTTTTTTTCGGACCGTGGTGTTCCGACCGCTATTTCCCATTCGGTTTCTCGCGACTAAGAACCCCGACGGACTAACCCAGTTTTATAAACCTATAAAATTTTTAAATATTTCAATTTTCCTTTGGGCGTGTTACAAATATTACGTACCGACAATCGTTACCTAAATTCTGATATCTGTGAAAAAATCGATTCATGTTTACGAGAAAAAATAATGTCTAAAAATGATGGTGGTCCGTGACGTATTGAAAGTTATCTAAGTGGTCCGTAGCGTCAAAAAGGTTGGGAACCCCGACGGACTGACCTAACCTAACCGACTTGCGTCGACAAACGAGTAACGGTGAAACCGACACGGTTATTCGTCGCATTTCACGGTATCATTTCGGTAATCACATAACGTTTCGGCCTATGCCGCCGTCGTACAGGCGATCCCGGCGGTTTTTTACGTTGGCGTGTTCGCCGTTCGCAGGTAACCCGGACGACAAGAAGCTGTCGCCGAGAAGCCGCCGGGACGCGGCCGCGGGCAAGCTGGAGAGGCGCAACTCGCTGCGCGGCAGTAGCTCGGCCAGCCGCCGGTTGCAGGCCACGCTGCTCCAGCGGAGCGGCTCGATGAGACACATATCGAACAAGAGCAGAACGGACGAGGCCGCGGACAACGACTGCCGCGGGTCAGCGGAACACAGTGCGTACTAACGTTTTTGTATACGTGTATATACGTGCGCGTGTCGACGTTGTCGTGACGATTTCGCCGGTCCGCAGGGAAACCTCCGGGGATTTTCTCCAGGCTTTTCGGCAGCCGCAGGTCGACGACCAAGTGCCGCAAGTCCAACTGCTGCGCGGCCGGCACCCAGTTCCCCGCGCCGCGCGACGATTGGTTCAACAAGGGCGTACAGCCGCAGCACACGACCTCCACGCAAACGGAAACGGTACGTCCAACACACGCGCGGTTAACCTGCGCCCGGTCGCCTAACCTAACCTAACCCGTACGCGTGTACATAACCTCGTTTTCCCGACGCTTCGGTCCAGCGATCGAGTACGTTGGCGCGCGGTCCGTCCGTACGAAACGGTACGATCCTTCGACTGCGCTACTGCGAACCGTCCGTCGGCGTGATCGCCACGACACGACGACTTCATTTGAGGATTGATCCGTCGTGACGGTCATTGATGACGGCAACAACAACAAAAAAAACACCGTTGGCGGGGGACACTTCGCCCCCGATCGACAACGGTAATCCGGGGAACGGCCGTTTATACCGCACGGCGTCGGACGGTTATGATTGATCGCGTATTAAATCGGGGAACGAACCGGGTTAGGTCCGGCTTCGAACGGCTACGGCACAGTCGATTCATTCGGCTCCGGACGTTCGAGTCACGATTTTGACGACAATCAGGACTTCGTCTCGGAAACTTTCATAACCACGGCCGGCCGTCGTCACAGAACAACGGGCAGCGGC
Organism: Schlechtendalia chinensis; assembly: GCA_019022885.1. Lineage (NCBI taxonomy): Eukaryota > Metazoa > Arthropoda > Insecta > Hemiptera > Aphididae > Schlechtendalia > Schlechtendalia chinensis. The sequence continues at coordinate 11,175,461 of CM032348.1, read as the reverse complement.
CGCGCGAAAGCGTTTCTTTTTTTTCTCTCCGATCATTTCTTTAATTGATATATCGCGTGAACGTCAACGTCGTTGTTCGTTTGTTGTTATTTATTTATAAATAATTCGTCGGATGAAAAAAAAAATAAAAAAAAATACGGCCCGTCAAATCTACTCTCGTCCGCCCGACGCGATTTCGACGTTTATGTTCTATTGTATTGTGTTCGCGTTGTTGTATCTGATGCGGATTTCGCGAGTGCGCGGCACGGCGCGAATCTCCGTTTTCCTCCGACGAAACCCGTGATTCTCGACCACAGGCTTTGACGGTACGGTTAGGTTAGGAAAACAAAACGACACGCCCGGCGCGTGTAAAACCGAAAAAGAGTACGAAGCACGCGAGAATAGAATCCGGCCGTTTCGCCGGACGATCGCATGAAAACGGACGAATCGTTATTTATCATCACTTTCACGCGCGCGTGACGTGGCCGGAGCAGTGGGTCTCAACCATTTTTTTTTTGTTATTTTTTATTCGTGTCGCCCTAATATCAAAATATTAAACGATTTAAACCGTACGTTTTACGAAGAGAAATACGGTGTACGATGATTTCAGAAATTTCAGTTCAGTTTAGGCGTTTCAAATTGATAACAATATCGGATCGCGTAAAATCGTAAAAAAATGAACGGGAAACCCGGCGGTTTTCACGACGAGACGTGATATTTACGTTTTGGCACGCGCAGGTCGGCGACGAGGAGGACGAGCGTTTCGCCGAGGCCAGACGTCGGGCGGCCGCGAGAGCGACGAGGAGCGCGACGTTGCCGAGAAAGTCGCGGACGGCCGGCCCGTCGTCGTCGTTGGCCGGCAGCAGCAGTTCCGGCCGTCCGGACGCCGGCAAAACGGCGGCGGTGCAGCAGACCGCGGCGGCCAAGAAGACGTACCCGTCGAGCGGTTCGTCCGGGTACAACTCGTTGCCGCGGATGAACGGCGCAGGCCGCAGGGCGGTCAAGAACAACAGCAACAACAACAACAACTCGCCGTCCGAGACGTCGTACAAGGCGGCCGTCGTGGCGGCCGGGCGGGACGCGTCGCGCGGTCCGGACACGCCGACCACCGGCCGGGGCAGCAATTTCGATTCGAGCTACAGTTGCGACGAGATATCCGTCAACAACTGTTCGTTCGCGTCGCCGCCGCCGGTCAAGACGGCCAAGACGGTCAAGACGGCCGCGGACCTGCGCAGGGAATACTTTCGGGGCGTCGCTCCTCCGGGTCTGCACAAATACTTGGACAACGCGTGTAAAATCAAATAAATATTTCGCGCGCGCCGATTTCGGGGGGGGCTTTTCTTGTACTCGTTTAACAACTCACACGACCTCGACGTGCGTACGCGACAGTGGCGGCGATTGACGGCAATATTTACGCGCCGCCGCCGTCATTTGTTTTCGACGACCGCAACGCGGCGTTTTCACGTTTTTTTATCGGCCTCCGCAGTTCCCGTCCGTTTGTAAAAACGTGAACCGGAGTGTGTGCGTGACGTACGCGTACGCCCAAACTGCAGGCCGACGTTTTCCGCGGTTTTGGACGCGGTCGTACGCTTTCGGCGAACGTCGAAAAACGAGCACACGCTAATATACATAAATAGTTTTTAACGTTTCTGAAATTTACTAAAAAAAAAAAAATTGTATAAAAAACGACCGATTAAACACTCTGTACACGCGTGTACGTACGCGAGAATATCGTTTAGAAATTCCTCGCGCGACACGATATATTCGAGTGTCCGAGATTCATAACGTACGCGCGCGCACGATGTTATCGTCAAATGGGGATGCCATAACACGTTTTAATTTATATAGAATTTATATTAATCACGCACTAATCAAACAGAACCCACGACGGTTTAACGAATTGTATTTGTACGTAATTCACTCGTACGTAACGAGTGACCTAACCTGGACGCGCGTGTTAGACAACGTAATATACACGTGTACCATCATCAATACGTCGTGTTCTTTATTTCTCCCGCGCCCGCCCACGATCGAAATGATGTGATGTTTGCACGGTCCGTGCGCGTTTCGTTTTCGTCTCGAGTACCAGGTGTGGACCGAGACTCTGAAGGCCCAGGTGGGTGAGTTTTCAGGAGGCCTTAAACTAACGTAACCAATACGAACAAGCGACTCGATGAAATAAATAACTCGATAATGTATCAAAAATTTTGATTTTTCGATTTCGGTTATCGACGTTTTTGCAACGATTACGGTGTGATGTGTAAATGATAACAAATACTCGCGTTAAGAATCTTTTAGAATATCGTAATCATTTTTCTATTAGGTATATATTATTTTGCGTAAGCCAATAGGCCATGATAAAATAAATAGCTTAAGGCCCAAGTGCAAAACGTCTAGAGGGCCTGGGCGGGTATGGCCTCTTACCCGCCCTGCCAGTCCGCCGCTGCTCGAGACACTCCGGATCCAGGATTAGAGCGCTCGCGGCGACACGGCGGGACAAGTAGAAGTCCGACGCCGAAAACGAACCGGTAATGGTACCGAAATGATCGATGGCGCAGGACCGGTAACCGACGTGTTGACAAGACACGACGGGACCCTGGGTTCGTTCGTGGCCTAAGCGTCTACCTGACCAAGTGCCTTATTTATTAGCCCGGAGGAGCCGCCGCGACCCGACCGAGTGCCCCCGGCGGGGTCCGGTGGTTTGGTTACCGTCCGGCGGTTGTCCCCGGCCGGGACACCGACTGGGTTTCGAGTTAAGGTTAACGACAAAACGGTGACTTGGACAGAATCCTCGACGCTAACGCGCGTCCATTTCGAAAACCGCGGCGAAGGGACGTGAATATTTTTTTGATTTTTTTAAACGTGGTAAAGGAGCGCCGAAAGCAGTGGACTTTTATCGGCCTCGAGACGGACAGACGAAATGAAGAGAAACGTGTCGCGGACTCCAGAGACTCCGTTTGGTAGGGAAACAATCGATAAATGTATATACATGCACGTACCAGGCGCGGATCCAAGGATGGGGGGGGCAAGGGGCGATCGCCCCCCAACCACGTAGATTCTTGTTAAATTTTTTTATCAGTATCGTTTTATAATTCTAACTCTTATCTATGATACTATAGAAAGACAATTTAAAACGAAGTCGTAGCTATGGGATTTTTCGGTGTATCGCAAACGATTTCCGATAAAACGTTTTGGAAAATATTTCATTATTCGATGCGACAAAATGAGGATTAAAGTTGTTTTGATTAAGACGGCCCCCCCCCCCGTAAATAAGATTGTGGATCCGCACGCGTACGGTACCTGACGACGACACTAAACCGGAGTCCGACGCCGATACTCATTATCACCGTTCGAACGCGATCGTTTTCCGTTTTCTCTGCGGCGTTACTTTTGAAAAACCGAACGACCGCGTGACCGACGAACAATTACAAAAACCGCCCGCCGGATCACGACGTTTCTAATTGTCCGGTTAGGTTTTTCTGTTCTACATTTTTTGTGGAAGTGGAGAGGAAATCTGCAAGACCGGAGGTCTAGATGAGACGGGATGGGCAACGGAACAACAAATGCTAATTATTTCAAAAGTGTGTACAAACTCGTTTTATTATTATTAATCGAGACGAACTCGTCGGTAGGTACATATTTCGTCTTTGACTTACAACGCTAATATTTGAATAAGTTTTTTTTTGTCGTCAATGGTGTGTGTATGTATAATATATATATATATATATATATTTATTTATATAAATAAGCCTTAAAAATAAATTAAAGTAAAGGGATAGTATAAAAAAAAAAAAAAAAAAAATGTAATAATAATAATAATAATAATAATAATAATAATAAAATAATAATAATAAATAAATAAATAATAAATACAAAAAGAGAAAAAATTAATTGAATAGAATTAAAATTAACTAAATTTACACGAAAAAAAAAAAATTCATACGTGTTAGGGCGTAAATGTAATAATATACAATGAACGAAAAAAATAAACATTTTGGAAGACAGACTTTTTTTTTTTGAAAAATCCACAATTAAATGACACGAAAATCAAAATTAAAAAAAAAAACCCGTACAAATTTCAAAGGCGTATTTAAAAAAAAAATAAAAAAATAAATAATTAAGATACATATTGTTTTTTTGTACTCGTCGTTTAAAAAAAAAAAAAAAAGCTCGGTGCTTATCAATAATAATTTCACGTCGTACACACACAGTCCGTACGCGCGTATATGGTCTTCGTGCAAACCGTCCATAACGATATGCGGACGTCACGGACCGGTGCGTATAATTTTACATACACATATATAAATATACTTATCAAAATAATTAAACTTACCACATTACGGAACACACGATTTATTATCATCAATAGTTTTGTTTCGTTAAATTCAAAACAACAAATATATCGAATCGTTTTTTTTTTTTTTTTCAAAAATCTTTTATCGTTTAGAATACAAAAATGGCAACATCTTAAAATATTTATTTGAAATTCAACGCGTTATATTAAATTTTCTTTCGTATATTATTTTTCAATCTTATAGAGAAAAAAAAAAATAGTCTTCCAAAAATATATATTATATTTATGATTCAGTTTGTTTTTTTTTGTTTGTTTATGCATTTCCCTACTCGAAACCAAAATACAATCGACATTACACACACGAACATATTTTATCCTATGCATACGTATATATATATAAAATAGAGAAAATAAACGAATTCTTTGGACACGAAATGAACATCGTCGTCGTGGAATACAATATATGACTACTATAAAAAACGTACGATTAAAAAATATTCCTATACAACTCTATAAGTAGGTCGCACACTACCCCCTATACATACATACATACACATATAATATATGATAACTATATTATGTATATATATATATATATATACCTAACTAATCAGTCGAATTTGATATATTAATAATTATTATCATCATCATCATCATCATCATAATTCGAACATTAAACGCCGGCGGAGACGGAACTTCCGTAGAAACGTTTAGTTCAAGAGATCCGTTTTGTTATTACTCTGACGTTCGAACGAACCACCCAGACCTTATGTTTCGAAATGGGAAAAACGGGTTTAGAAATAAAAAAAAAAATCGACGAATGTATCTCGCCCGAATCGCGGGCGGTACACGAACGATCACGTCCGATGACTACGACGCCGACGACGATGATGATGTGTTATCAGTATTATACGTATACTTACGTGACGAATATTTGATATAAAAATTAAAGTCGATTAGTCGAGTGTATAAAAAAAAAATGAAATAAAAATAAAACGCCAAGTGTTTTTTTTTTTTTTTTGGGATCGTACGCGAAAAACCGAAGAACAATTAAAAAAAAAAAAAAATTACTAATAAAAACGTCGTCTTACGCGCGTAAAAAAAAATCATAATACACACACACACACACACACACACACACACGTCATAATGTCGTCGTCTTTCTTCAAACGCGAACGGGGGAGAGAAACGTATAATATATATATGTACAATTCGGGGAGGACAGGGGGCTGGGAAATATAATATAAATAATTATAAAACGAAAGGGAAACAAATTATAACAAAAATCGTGATTTAAAAATTGACGCTTAAAACCTACAAATGTTTTTTTTTTTTTTGTTTTCATCGTCTTCTTCTCGGACGTACACACGCCGGGGGAACGCGGTCCGCGTACACTTCGCGAAATAGTTAGTCAACTTCTTTGGCATCGGTCGCGGAATCGGAAAAGCTGACGTGCGCGCGTCGTCATCGTGGTCTCGGGAACGGAAAAATCACCCCGGCCCCTACCTACGGGTTCTCCTGGTACGGCCCGGTGACCACGCACGGAAACATCGGGAACAACGTGGTCCACGTGGTCGTGGTGACGGTGGACGACGCGCGTCGGTCCGGACACGGCGGCGGAGCGGACCCCGCGGCGTCGCCGGCGCCGCCCGTCCTCCGCGCCCTCATCTTCTCCTCCCACTCGTCGCACCCGTGCCTGGGCCGGTTCAGGTTCCGGTGCTGGTAGAACACCAGGCTGATGCGCGTCGGGTGCATCCGGTCGGGTTTCCGGAGCGCCGTGGTCGCGTGCAGCTCCTGTTTGGCCACCTCGAACAGCACGGAACCGTGGCCGAGCGCTATGGCCACGCCGCCCATCTGCGGGTCCTGCGGGCGCAACAAAAATTCCCGGTCTCGTGTTCGTTCGTTTTCCAATCGGATTATGTCGCGAGCCGGACACGGTGCTAGTGGACGGGGACGGGGGACGAAAAGAACCAAAGACATACTGACCATGAAGCATTCTTCGTTCTCGATGTAATCGGTCACCTTGCCGATCGAACGGTCGTTTGGCTCTGTCGTCGTTATCGTCGCCGCCGCCGCCGCCGCCGATGCAGTCGATGCAGTCGCTGGTTCGGGCACGACAACGGAAGGGAAGTACGGTGTCGGTCCGTATAGATCCCACCTGGGAAACTGGTACTGGGACATCCCCTGCAACACGTGTGAGTATCACGGTCTACATAATACACGAACTGCGTCGAAACAACCGACGGAATCGGTGTGGACGACACTGACACGGTTTTGCGTGACAGTTGATGCTCTCGACGGGTCTCTATGTTTTCGGTATTCAAGACGTTCGGTCACGCAACCGTTCAAACGCGTTTGCCGGTCGTTCGGTTGTTTCATCAAACAAAAAAAAAAACCACTCGCGTAATCGCGTCCATGGCAGTGACGGCACCAGACATTTTTTCTAGGGGGGGGCAAGATCATGGAATTTAGTGAAAAGTAAAAAAATCGGCGTTTTCTGATAGTCAATTTCGAAATCAAATTAGTATGGTGTGTTATCTAAACGAATGCACATAAAAATACGACGAGTTACACAGCCGAAACATACGAAGCACGGCGAACACACAAATACTCGAAAAAATTTGAATTTT
>CM032348.1:11126058-11163558 GCA_019022885.1 Schlechtendalia chinensis | reverse complement strand
CGCGCAAAAACAAAATAATACGAACCCAACGCGTTCCCGTCGGTCGAATGCCACACGGTGGCCGGCGTGCCGAATCTGTTGTCCCTGAACCCGATGCCGTTCGGATCGGACTCCATGATGCTGACGGTCTGGTTGCCGTAGAACCCGGCGGCGCCGTTGCCGGACGTCGTCAACACCGCGCCGGAAAGCTGTGAACAATTTAACGGTTAGGCACCGGATTCGTAGCGTACCACCCCCCGGGGTGTCGGTCAAACGCGCGGCTAGTAGTCTATGAAATCAATCGTCGTCGACGGTAATGCGTACGGAATTATGATGCGACTCGGTCATTACCACTGGCGATCCGGGCGCTCCGTTCAGCGGAGTCGACGGCCCGGGTGACTGTTGTTGTTGGACGCCCGAACTGCCTCCGGATATCGATCGGTTGCCCTTGTTCCTGTACGCCTGTGAACGGGGGGACAACGATCCCGAGATTAGTGTCGCTGCTATCGCTCGTGCGGACGGCCCCACCACCTCGGGCTCCGGCCAGGCGCGGATCCAGAACATATTTACGGGGGGGGGCATCTCAATCAAAACGACTTTAATCCTCATTTTGTCGCATCGAACAATGAAATATTTTCCAAAACGTTTTATCGGAAATCGTTTGCGATACACCGAAAAATCCCATAGCTACTACTTCATTTTAAATTGTCTTTCTATAGTATCATAGATAAGAGTTAGAATCATAAAACGATACTGATAAAAAAATTTAACAAGAGTCTACGGGTGGGGGGGGGGCGATCGCCCCTTGGATCCGCGCCTGGTTCTGGCCCGACAATCGTGTGCTGAATTTGTCGACGATCTCGGATAAAGACGGTCCCGTCGATCTTTGGATGGCGCAACGCCGTATGTATATATATATATCGCTGCGCGTGTAAACAGACGTAGAGGACGAGCGCGAGGGAGAGATGCCGTAACGGCCGTTCGGGTTTATTAATAGAAATCACACTGGTGGCCGACTCTTTTTTTTTTTTTTGAATCGTTGCCAAGAATCTATACATCACCACGAGATTCCCGAGGAATCGGTTGTGTATTCGTAAAACGTCTTTTTATATGTTTTCTTTTCGTGAACACATCGTTATTTTCACGCGGCGGCGGCGACGACCTTCCGCAACGGCCGTCGCGGTCTTCGCGAAACAACAATAACCCGTCCGTCGCACCACACGACGTGCAGAACAAATGAAAAGACATGGGAGGGGGGGGGGATTAGGTCGAGAAGACGACTTTTGTTCGCGCTAGTTTGACGGTTAACGGTGACAAAAGTTGGTAACCGTTAAAACGGTGACAGCGACTTAAAACGTCACGATGACCGGGTCACCATTCGTTTTGCTTCATAAACATTTAACCATTGTGTGGCCGTTTATTTTTATTTCCCCCGCCCCCACCCTAACCATCGTCTAACGGCGATACCGTGGTCGCGGTGACAGAGTAACGTCGTTGGTATTCGCGCGGAGTTCGACGGACCGCGTCTACCGTTCTCGTCGCATTTGCCGGGCACGCGTGCGCGCTTAATTAAATCGTACACGATGACACGGGCCACGGCCGGCTTATCTATCGAAAACCGTGGAACGTTGTCGAGTTTAAAGACACGTTCCTGTTCGTGTGCGTCCGATAACGGTCGACCGCGATCGCAGTGAACGCGGCACGTAATTACAAATACTCGTGATACGTTCTTATCGTTCACGACTCGTAAACCGTACGGAAATTCTCCGGTTATTAAAACCGCGCGTGGACATGACGGACGACGCGGTTTTCGTGGTCACCACGTCCGCGATTAACCGAACGACGTACGTACGTAACAAGAACGTGTGTCGTGAACCACCACCACCACCACCACTGTCGGTCGACAATATGTGACTAATGGTGACCAAACCGTTCTGGGACGGCCGTCGATTCTCAGTATACGGTAACGTCAAGTCACTTGTTAGGTGACGTTTTGCCGACTCGACAGTCCCGACACACGTGATCGCACGTCGCCGTTGAGCAATCGCGTTTCGCTAGAACCCTCTCACGCGCCACCGAGAGTCCTCCGGCGGAACGGACAGGTCACAAAAAGCTAACCCAGCTCGCAACACGGCGTACGGTCAGTAGTCCGCGGCCGGCGTAACACCGACGTACGCGACGACGACGACATTACGCGATATCGTGTAATGATCGCCAAACGAAACACAGAATTTGTGACCTCGGACGGACACGGATCGAAACCTGACCGCGTGCCCTCGAAAACACGATCGTGCTACGATGTGTAGTTTAGCGTGTGTGCGTGTGTGTGTACGGGCCGCCGTCGTCCGGAGTTCGTACGGTACGCACGGGAAGTCGAGAAAAACGGCTAACGAAACAAATGATAACGACAAACTGGCGCAAACCATAATATTCCGGACGCGTTCGGGTTTCCGAGTTTTTCACGGCGATCGTTCGGCTCCGTTACGCGTACGTACACACGCGCGTCTTCAAGGTCCCCCCCCCAACGCCCGCCGCCCGTCGATGACCCCGTCCGCTATGACCCCCTTCCCGCGGCATCCGTTTTCCATTCGGTTCGCTGTTCGGAACTGTACGAACAATAATAACGATATATATCCGTAACAACGCGAACATCATTATTATCGTCATCGTCATAACGTCGCGTCTCACCTGTCTTGACTGGGTTCGTGGACGGACGGTCGCAATCGACCGATGCCGAACGATATCACATTAAACGACTGTCGTCGTCGATATCGATCGGAGCTAGCACGCAACCGTGACGTCCGGTCTAAGTCCCCGTCGCGGTCGTAGCCCGACGGTAGCAGTGGTGCGTCGATTTCCAGCGGCAACGGGGTAACGACGACAAAACGCGACGGCCGAAATCATATCGTTCCACGGCACCAACGTTACTTCGCGACGCACGACGACGTTCCCGTCGGACCGAACGCGTCTACGTAATTAACGTTATTCGTTTACCGTGATAAATCGCGTAACCGCACACGAGCGCAGTCGATATCAGCGGAGGTACGACTGGCGGCGGCGGCGGCGCGGTATCATTATTCCCCCGCGCCGCACCGCGGTCGCCGCCGTCGTTCCAGCCCTTCCAGTCGTACGACGAAGCGGGCACGCGCGCTAGACGCCGAGGCCACCGTCGCCGACGACGACACAGTGCGACCGCGGGTCCCGCACGGTAATTACCGTAAACGCCTAACCCGCGGTACGTACGTAATCGGTATGACGGTGAATACGTGACGCCCGGCCGCCGACGAACTGGGTCACGGCGTCATGATTACACACGCGCGTCCGGGTCGTCGACCAATCGCCGCGGCCCCCCGACCGCGCACCGAACAATAAACAATCGAACGCGACCGTCGTACAATATCGCGTACAATAATTATGGCGTGCGTGCGGGCCCGCGTTACCGCTGAACAAACCCCGTACGAACGGGTGCGCGAGAGCACGTTTGACGACGACCGTTCGTTGTATTGAAAGTCCGAAAACGAAACCTTTATGACGTGCGAAGTCATTGCGAGTGCAAATCTCGGTAACTTTCCCGAAGACACAACCACGGCGGTTAAACGGTATCGTCGGTCCAGCCGTCAAATAACAGAAATCGTGTGTCGGGAATTGTTCGTACGATGCATTTGAACCGACTCCAAACCGTACGAGAACAATGCGTCAGTGGAGTTATCGGTTTTGTTGTTCCCCGATTACTGCATCGTTTGGGGCCGGTATAGGACTTGCGTATCGAAACGTCGTATCTTACACGACTGACAATAATCATTTAAAACGATTGTGTGGAAATAAACAACGTACATAAATGCTGACCTATTGTGTGTAACGTACGGTTAAGTGCCCGACCGGTTGTGATCATTCCTTTTATCGAGAACAGTAATAGCAACGGTTGCATTTCCGTGGAACGCTTAAAAGCGATTTTTTTCGTTCGTAAAAATTTAATAGAAATATTATTTGGTATTTTGAAAATGTTTGTTTTAAATTACCAAGTGAACAACACGCGAGTATTTAATGAGTACGAACTTGTCTAGAATTTATGTGCTGTGTCATAATTTTTTTTTTTTTTCGAAAACGTAAAGTACATCATATATTCTTTTATTAACACGCCTACCGGTAAAAAATAAACATCGTTTTTGATACGTAAAACAAAAACAAACAAACAAATGTGAATAATGTGTTATTGTGTCGTTATCAATAGTAAAAATTAAACGGCAATTGAAAACGGCGAATTTATGTTACTCGCGCGATGATGATGATGATAATACGATAATAATCGGCACTTGTCCTGACTTATCGTCAGTGGGAGGTTAGGTTGACTGACGGCATGCGATCAATAATGACGACGACGACGACGACAACAACGATTATAAATCGGCGAAAAGATCGAGTTCGCGCAGATAGCGTAGAGTTAGCAAAATATGATTCGGAGAGCTGGTTCTCTGCGAAAGCACGTCGCACGTGGGTCGCGAAAAAAAAAACATCCGTTCTCGGGGGGGTGGGGGAGCCTGCACGTGCCGCCGACACGTTATTAGAGACGACATTCGTAACAAATTTTACACGTAAATCGCGAGACATTCGGTACAACGGTCACGAGCTGTTATTGTTACATAAGTAACGTAACGACGACTTGTTGTCGTTTCGACCGACGTGTTGTTTTCTAATAAATCCGACCCGGCAAATAATCGAAAACATTTCGTATAATCGGGTTTCTTAACGAGCTGCCGCGTTATGGTAATCTAGTGTAAAATGCCAACTGGTCGTTATGATATCGGGCCGGCCGCTGTATAACAGCGGAAACAAAAGGAAGCTAATAGCTTACGAAAAGACAATTCGGACCTTGGGTCCGAATACAAAACACCGAATCAACCGGATAAATCGGTTCACGAACTGAATCGTTATCATTATTAGTCATACCGATACGACGACGTTCTGAAAAAGAAACGAATTGTTTTCGTCCGTGCTATTGCGCGTTATATACACTCGCGCCTATAGGATTAACACCGAGGGACCAATTCACTTTAGAATAAAAATGACAACATTAAAACCGGCGAGAAAAACGATATTACAAAGAGGTCGTGGTGCATTACTCCTTGAGCCGTGTTGCTGAAATACGAAATTTCCTCTCATTTCATTAGGTTTATTTATTTTTAAATCCTAAGACTAATTCGTTATTTTTTTATTTTTTTTAAACGATAAGAATAATTAAGACGAGATCGACAATTTAATAATATTGTTCTGTGCGTAGTTTTTTTCTGCTTCTGTACGTTATACATAGTCAACTCTCGGTTCGTCAAAATTCGTTTTTCCATTCTGACCTTTGAGAATTTCCGTAACGACCGTAAAACCGACACTGTTGTAACTCCGGTTAGTCGCACAACGATGTCGTTTACGGTTGCGGGAATTTCTATACAGACGTTTTTTAAGCCCAATCGCGATGTACACGGACGGACACGCGTGCATTTTCAACTTTATGTGTTCACGCTACTGCGAATTTCGAAACAACGAAAGCACTTCGTTTTTATCTAAATAGCCATATATAACTACAACGTCCGGCGCGTCAGGAAAAAAATATTCGTATGCGAGCGCGATCGCAGTGATATTATATACGAAAACGATACGTTAGCCATAGAAAACAACACGTCCTGTCGATTTAAAAACAAAAAGTGTAAAACGTTTTATACGTACGTATATATATATTCCAATACCGTGTATACATCGGATCAGTGGCGGTTATATCAAAGTCTTTAGGGGGAGGGGGCGAACTCGAAGTCGACGGTGAGATAACGACCTCCCGCCTCTCGATCGCCGGGTTCGGCCTGCCCATTATCGGCATCACAAGTCTGTGGCTACGGACGATACGGATATTTTTTACCCCGGATATCCGCCACCGCGTCGTAACGCGACCGATTTCGACTCGCGCGCCGGCCACCGACGACCGAACAAATTCGGACGGCGTACGCGTGTTCGCGGCCCACCGCGTCTGTACCTGCGAGTCGCGCGAACAATGATATCGTCGACCTGCGATCAAATAGCGACGATAACCGTGCGGTTAGGGTTCGACCGATTGCGCGCGCGTTTTTTTACGCGCTAAGTCCGATACGACACGAAGACGACAGTCGTCGTCATACTGGGTCGAGGTCGGTGTCGGCCGCGTTTACTCGGCACGCGCCCGAAATAAAACGATAGCGAATAATTCGATCGACGAACCCCAGCCCGTACGACGTGTAAACAAAGCGATCGGGAGCTTCTTCTTTTTTTCTGACAACGTGCCCAAACTTTACGAGCCGACGCCGGTTAGGCACGCACATCATAACGGTCTGGGCGAATGGAAACGGCGGCGGCGGCGGTTTTTTTTTTACGATTTCATTCATTTCGGCCACACCATACATTTTTGCGACCCGGAGTTTTAACGGAAATTCGACGTGGCCGGACGTCCGAACAAACTGTTATCACGGTAATATCGTGTATTAGGGCTGTGAATCAGGTGAATTTATTTCTCAGCGCAATGTTCGACACGCACGCTTGTTGACATTTTCCGATTTATTTCGCGTTTTTAGCTCGTTTCGCGGCGGCTTGTATCAAAATCCATTAGTATTCCGTTATTGTTATTATTTCGATTTCGTGTTTTACGCGGGTTGTACGCATTCACGGGCGTTCGAATAACGATTTTCGTCTTGTAGCTTAAAGGAAATAACGCCGAGTACAGTGTAAACGATTAAACTGTTCGTTGAGAGTTGTTTGTTTAAGAAAAAAAAATTTTTTTAATACATTTGTTTAGTACATTAAACACGCACGTTGCTAAATAATAATATACGATGGCCTCCTCCCACCGCCACCACCGCCGCGCCGACAACACGACCCCACGAAATCGGTACGGCGCGACACGGCGCGTGCAGTCGGGCGAGCACGTAGAGTTGCCTATGTCGGACGAAAACGCGGCTGCCCGTTTCCGTATATCGAACGTGGTCGTATACGGACGAAATATCGATCGACGATATTATAATACGGTCGCGCCGTCGTAAACGAAAATTCAGTGTTGCCAATCGGCGGATTTCTCGGCGCTCGCCAAGTTAAAATTAAAAACGCGACGTTTCCGGCCGACCGTGTGTACGAATGATTTATCGCGACGGAAATAAATAAAAAAAAACACCCCTGCGCCTCCTACCCTCTCGGAACTTTTTTTTTTCTAATACCTACGCCGCGCCGTTCGGTTTATTTAATTACACGGGCCGCCGTTCGTCGTCGTCGTCGTCGTCGTCGTCGTCGTCGTCGAGCAAAACGATATAGTGATTGGTTTTTGTCGGGCGCGAAAGGGGACCGCAGCAGCGAACGCGGTTTATACGACTCGCGAAACGCGTGGCGTTCGGACGGCAATTATTATCCCCGGGACGGGGCGTGTGCGTGTGGTGGCGGTACTGCAGGAATATAGGGGTTGGAATTATATATATTATTTACGGTACTCGCGCGGACCCCGAGAACAATGTTTGTAATATATTGCACGCGGCGCGCGCGTCGTCGTCGTCGTCGTCGTCGTCGCCGTCGTCGTCGTTTATCGTCGAACGACTCGTGCGAGTGACACGGCGGTCGTCCAAGTCTCGCGGCGTACACGTGTCATTATTATTATTACGTGCGCTCGTAAACGACGGTACGGACCGCGCGTCACCGCGGTAACCGAGATCGCGGTCGTTCGCGAAACGCGCACTGCACGTTCACTTCCGGTACGTTAAACCGCGGACGTCGCGGACGTCGGCGCGCGGATGACGACTGCGGACGACGCGACGGCCACCCCTCTCTGCGGGTCGTCGTCTCGTCACTGTCCTACCCCACAGACCGCGACGGCAAGGGGCGGGTTTTATTCGTGTCCCGTTTGAAAACGACGACGACAAAGTGCCCTTTTCACTCCCCCGCGGCCGGCGGCGCGCGGAGAAGGCGCGCTCGCCCAATAACCCCGTTCGTGCGTCCCTCCCCTGACCGAAAATCCGCGGGCTTTTGTGCGCGGGTCGCGCCGCACCCGCCGACACGAGACCTTAACCCTGAACGCCCGCCCGGCGCGTCGGCCCCCCGACCTAGAAACCCTAACCGAGTTCGTTTACCTGCGCGCGAACCGCCACGTACTCGCGAGTCAGAACGAGACCGTAGCGATCGTTCGTGTTTTGATTTTTGATTTTTTTGTAACAACATTTTGCGCTGCGGCGCATACGAATCGTTCGAAACGTGAGAAACCCCGATTTCATAACGGTGAATATTAGCGTTTACGTCGTTTTCCAAGTCGAATGTCGGACGACAACGAAAACGATCGTTTTCGACTGTCGGTCGCCCTCAACGCACTATAGTTACTGTTCGGTGCGCTAGATGTCGGTGCTCGCGACGATAATATTTTGTTTTCGCGTCGTCGTGATCGTTTTCTCGGCCCCATGACGAACATAGTCCGGACATTGTACACGGTACGATTGAAGTCGGACGACATCGGTTTTTTCTCACGACGAAACACGCGACAACGTGAAACCCCACGGTAAGGTAATAAATTGATACAACATAAGAAAGCGGTACCGCCGGGAAACCCCAAAGCGCCAACGTAAACGGTAAAAAAAAACAAAAAAAAACAAAAAACAAAATAAACAAAAAACATACCGCTCGACTTCCTTTTCCGCGCCCTCTTCGATTTTCCCCGCGGGGATAGGATTCGTTGGTCAGGTATAGGAGATGCTGAAACAATAGTTCATAAATTTAAACAAACAAAACAAAAACAAAATGCAAAAATAATAATAAATTCGAAAAGAAAAACATAAACCGTAATTATCGTAATGCTCGCGGTCCATTGTAATCTATCATGTACACGCGTTAAAATCGGTTTGAAACAATAATCATAACAATAAAATCAATTCGTCCGTTGTACGTGTAATAATAATAATAATAATAATAATAATAATAATAATAACACCCGATGATGAGATCGATACACATAAATATACTTAAGCGAGTACCGCCGAGCGAATTGACGATAATTATTATTTATTATTATTTAACTAGTAATGGTCTGGATCGGACATGTGCGTACAGTAATAAGAATTAAAAGACGATGTTATTATAGAATATCCATGTGTGTGCGTACGTGCTTCCACGGATAGTCTGTACGGAACAGGTCGATCATATGGTTAAAATGCCGAACGTATTACGTACGTGTACGGTGGTTTGATCAAACGGTTTCCGGAATATCAATTTTTTTTTATATATTCGATTTAAACTTGAATTAACCGAGATTAGCCGTCACGTCGTCAACGGACGCAAAAAGTTCACGTTTCATTCTACAATCTCGTCTCTGGGCCATAAGCGCGAAACCCGAGTTACATTTTTTTAATTTTTCTCTTTAAGTCGACGTCCGATTCCGTACATCGTCTCTAAGTGGCCGTTTATGAAACGTTTCTATCAAATGTCCAAGTTTAAAACAACATTTAACGTCGGCACGGTGCTCAAATCGTTTGGACAAAACGCGTGAACATTGTTCCGTGCACGCGCGATAACGGTCAACCACAACATACAGTTCAAACCTGTAAATTTAGGCCGTGAAACAACGGAGTCTGCGTAAGTCGGAAGAATATGAATTGCAGATATTCGGAAGAAAAAAAAAATATTAAAAAGGATTTTCGGTCCGTGCGTGGATGGGAACACGGACGGCGGAGAATTAAAACAAATAAAGAACTGTAACAATTATATCGGAGACCGGACGTGGTGCAGGAACTAACGAAAAGGTTACAACTACAAAGGGCAGGACGTTCGTGGAAGAAAGGAGAGTCAATGATAGAGTTAGTTCGAGCTGGAGATCGTACAGGTAATTAAGGCCACTAGGACGTTAGGTAGGACAGCAGAAAGGATAGAGCCAGGAATGCATCGGAGAGAACTACTAACCTTGGAAAGAGTGGAACAGTGGAGTGAAATGTGTATGTCAAGAGTGGTCTCAAAGGCCGTAGACAATAGTAGAAGAAGAAACCTGTAAGACGGTGCACTTTCGATTCCAACGGTATGTTTTTCCCTAAAAATAAATTCATTGAACTTTTCCGCGTACGTGTTTATACACGACGGGCGATTGAAAATCGTGTATGACGGCGCGTGCGCGAGACGGCGTTTTCCTCTTCAGGGGTTCATAAAATTCGACAAACGAAAAACGTACGTACATAATAATAATAATAACAATAACAATTGTACAATAACGATAATGGAGGCGGTGCAGGTCGGGATACTACTATTACTACTACTACTACTGCTCTCGCGTCGCGGTGCGTTATTTGGGGTGCGCGAAAGTGCACGCGCACGCGAGCGTGTGTAAAATCTAATTTTGGACCGTTTCACGTGCAACGCGCGCGCCCGACGACGACGACGGCGACGGTGTCTACCGCACGTCGTAAGGTCGTATTATCGCGAGAGCCGCTCTCGTCTACCGGCGCATGTGTCAGCGCGCGTTCGTTACCTCAGACGTACTTAAAAAATATATACGTTAAATACGCGCGTATTGTACACGTTACGTACGTGTGCGCGCGCGCGTATTGACATCTGGCGTCCATCTGTCGCGTTAATATTATTGTTGTGTGTATACGTATACGTATGTGCGTACGAGAACGCGCGCGCGGCGGAGGGGAATCGTCGTTTCCATAAAATTTCGCGCGGTTCGGTATCCCCGTCGGTTATTAACCCCGTCTATTCGCGTCCGTCGCGGTTTCCGCGCGAACGACGACGCGATACGCGATTCCCGGTCGTACGCGCGAAAATAATAAGGAACGCGTTCCCGGGCCCTCGGCGGGGTCGTCTGACGTCACTCCGGGAAACCCACAGACGGTTCCCCGTCGAGTGCACGTCTCTCGTCTTACCTCCGTTTCGCCGCGTCCCGAACGGAACGACACGCACGGCAAAAGACATCGCGCGAATATGTTCGCCGAAAACCCGTCGAAACGGCAAACACGTCGTACTCGGATACGCGCCCATGGGAAAATATTAACGATGCGCTAAAACCGTACGTAACGTTATCACAATGACGGCGTGTGCACTATCGTTATCGTCGTTTCATGACGTCCGAACGGTCGTCGTGAGTCACGGCGATCGTTCCACCCTACCGACGCGGCGTGAACGAGCTCGAACGCGGGCGGCGGCGGCGGCGGCGTACCGTCCGGAAGAAGTGCGCCGAACGGGACGATGCGCGCCGGCGCGCGCTTGTGCGTAGCGTAGTACGCGTACGCCGTCGCGTCAGACGGGGCGGCGGAGCGGTCGGGGAGAAATCACATCTCGTGTCCCGAGACGGTTTACGACGAAAATATTGCGCAAGATATTATCCCCCGGGGTGGTCTCGTCGCGGTTTCCGACTTTTATTATTATTATCGTTCGTTTTCGCGTCGTTGACTTTTTTTCCTTTCTAATAACATCATTACCACGTGTCTTGTTCGCATTTTTAAAACGAAAATTACACGCGTTAACGTCCAAAAAAAAAAACCGGAGATTTCGTCCGAGACTTTTCACCGTACACACATATAATGAGATATACGTATATTTAAATTTAAAACAAAAAAAAATCAATAAACGACTCTGGCACGGGCCGAGGAAGCGATGGACGGACGAAACGTTTTTGGAAACGTGAGAGGGGTGGACGAACCGGAAGAAGAACGTAGAACTCACGCGTGGACTAGAGATGGCCACGCCGAACACGAATCTTCGTAGAACGCGCCTCGTGAGAGTTAATACAACAAAAGCTATAATTAATATTATTAAAAAGGTAGCGGAGTCGACGGTGTTGTGGAATTCAGATTTAAGCAAAAACTATCGGGGAAATCGAAAAACGTGTTCAAAAAAGTACATATAATTTTCTATCAAAAAAAAAAAAACAAAAAAAACACACATCACCAATACATTCTTCGTATTATTCACCCGGTGTCTACTAAAAACAGGACGTTTTGGATGTCGGTTCGAGTGAGATCACTCGATCGTCGGGCGTTGTTAGAGTTCAATAATCGGTTTTAATCCGAACGCGACGGCGAGTCCATCGCATCCGAACAACGATGAAACAACGGACGGGACCGTTCATTGTACATTCTTTGTAGTTTTTTCGAAATACGAACGAAATATCGTTGCCCAGCGTCCGAGACGCGGACACGGCAACGGCGTCAAAACCCGTCGCAGGCGGACATCGGTTTGCGACGCGCGGGGGGGTGGGGGGGGCCACGTGGTGGTCATTCCGTACGGGGGACTCGTGGGTGCCGGTCGGCGGCGGGCACCGTAAACGCATAAACACGCGGGCCGCGTACGTACGCGCCGACGCCGTCGCCGGGAGGGTGTCCCGTTGATGATAATGTTATTATCGTCGCGCGCACGTAACGTGCGTACAAAACGCACGCGCGCCGCGCGTACTACACGCGTACGTACGGCGAACGGATGAATCACGCGCGGCACGGGTCGTGGGGGTCGTCGGGCGCGGGGAGGAGGCGTCGCCGGAGGGCGGCCGGCCGCGCGCGCGTAAAATCAATACTTTATTCACACGCACGCGGACGGCGTTGTACGCGGCGCGGTCCACGTGGTGTTTCCGTCCGGCGACGGCGGCCGACGACCAAGAGTCACCGTGCGCTAGCGCGTGCGTGCGTACGACGTGCCGCGCGTGCGCGTACGTACGCGCCGGTACACCACGTGCGAGCCGCCCGGCGTTTGCGCGCGCGATGTCCGAGTGAACTTGAAAACGCGCCGCGGAGCCCACCCCCCCTCCCCCTACCCACGTACCGCGGCAACCGTTCGGACGCGCGCCGGCGCCGCGCCGAAATATACAAACAACCGCCCCTCCGCCCCCCCCCCCCGCGAACGCGACTGTTTACAACCGCGTGTGTAATAATAATAATAACAACGACGACGACGACGATATCTCCTCGACGACAAACTTCCGACGTCGCGAACCGCCGTTTCTTCTCGTTGCCGCGCCGCCGATTTTCACTCCTTACACTCCGCCCACCGTAAAATCATCGCTCCTCCCATTTATTAACGTTTACGTATAGGAGGATTCACGGTCGTTTCGGTTCCCCCGTTTTGGTTAGGTATCGGAACCGTGATAACTCTCAAATCAGTTTTTCTAGAAATCGGTATTTTGAGGTTACGATCAATTTTGGTTTTTGTTTTACGTTAGTTCGACGCGTCTGTTCCCGTGCGGTATGTATGCTCCCACACGACAATGCCGTTATACTGCTGAATATTATTATTCATTAGAAATAATTACGTTTTCGTTATAACACGCGGTTGTATTTTAATTTTATATGGTTCATTGAATTGTATTTATAATAGTCTTATTTTTTAAATTATTTTTTTCCGAGTATTTTTATTACATAAACAACGACAATATTATTATAATTTTAAATTAGGAGATGATACTCGCAGAAAAAAGATTTCCCTATAACTTTTGGAAATTCGGCGAACATTAATGTATTATTTATGAAATTATTTATTTATTTATTTTTTTATGTAGAAATCAGATCTTTTGCCTACTAAAAACATCGAAGGATTAAAATGTTTTCTTTTTTAAGTAAGAGTAAAAAATCTGATAACTACGTGTTAAGTTTTAAGATATTCTGTTCGGGGGAAGAACGCTGGCTGTAGAAATCATTAAAGATTTAGCACACGTTATAGTACGGACACGAATCGTACAAAATGATGTTATATCAGTATTCGTGACTCTATCGATTGCCGCGCTGTATAATGTACAAACACCGATCGTGTTTGCGTTTAATCAGAAATACAAAATGACGGTAAACGAGGGGGGAAACGGTCTTTATCGTAAAAATCGGTCGTTTTCGAAAAACTTAATTCCGTTGTTAATTGGTATCGCGCGTTTAAATACATATACATATACATATATACATATAATATAGGAACGTTCGAGCGGCAAAACGTTTCGTAATAAATATGTTGCAGAAACGTTTCACGCGTAACGGAAATCGAAAACATCGGGGAAAAGATCCCGTCGCGTGTACGTGCACCTACCAAAACCCTCCGATTATTCACGCGGCTGCAACGGGCGGGCTTTAATTTTTCGTTCCGGCGCAAATCGCGGAAAAATGTATTTTTTTTTAAATTTTTTTCTTAAACACCCCTTGGCTGTAAATGTGATTACGGCGAGAATCCGCGTGCGACGGTCACACGATCACGCGTTCTCGGGTTTTAACGGTTTCAAATATACCCGCAAAATGCAATGCGTCTCGTCGGTAAACACGGTAAACACGTTTGTTTACGGGTCAGATCGGTTTTGTTAAAAAAAAAAAAAACGAAATACAATATGACGGTTGTCTCGAAATAGTCGTTTTGCATTCATGCCGTCACGGACTTGCTGGATTCAGAACGAATTCGACGTAGAATAACACGCGATAAACGGAAAAGGAAATAATAATAATAATATACGCGACGAACGATGTTATTTTCTCCGGCCAAAAAAGTAATACGATTTCGCTTTAATAAACCATAAGCTTATGCGGAACATTTTACGCGTTTAGCAGGAACGTTCGTCCTGGGTGGAAATCAATTTACTCTCAAACTTACACGCACACATACCACAGGTATAATATAAACGTACGTGTGTGCGTGCTCTCCCTTCGGCGGCAATGACGTCATCTCTCGTCCAATACGTTTTACAATATCGTTTAATAATATAACCGATATAACCGTTCCGTGATAGCTGTGTTTTGGTCCCGAACGGGAAAGTAACGTCTAGTCGCACATCAGTCGAAATTAGACAAATCCCCCGATCGTCGCGTGACATATATATTATTAAAAATCTGTCGTCTAAATATGTGCACAACTCCGTGAGAAAAACTATAAATGACATTGTACAGTTCTATGTTACATACTGTACGTACAATATACGTACGTTACGGTGTTACGCACGTCGAAGGGAAAACAAGTTTTTTATCCCAATTATATACAATGGCTACTAGGAGGGTAACTATGACATATAATAGACGTATTAACGATTTGTCGGGGAAAAATCGAATAAATCCGAATATTTCTATTTTCTATGTGTGTGTGTGTTTTTATTTTTTTTTTTGGAAGTACGAGATGTAGATGGTATTGATAGTACGTAGACTAATAATAATAATAATATAATTTTACATATAGTAACAGGAGATGCTGATTTTTCTAAATAGCCAATAAAAATATATAAAATTGCATAATTTTCTTATTATACGGTCGATAATACCGCTGAGTATTATGATAATAAATAATTATTTAACCGACCGCGTTTACATACATTCCATAAGAGATCACACACGTTACGCGTTGCGTCTATGCGGCCACGTCGTAAAAACGACACACTACCCTCGAAAGTAAAAAAAACCTGGACCGGCGCCACCAATATATGGCGAAAAATCATTATCACGCACACACTTGTACGTGACGGTATACGACGAGAGCCAACGTCAAAAAACCGCGTTTACCGATCGGCCGTATCGATTGTCGCGTTCGACTCCGTCGGCCGTCCCCACGTCGTTCTGACTATTGAGACGCGTACGGTGAAAACGTATTTGTTCATTATCGTCATCGGTACGCTCGAACGGTATGTGTCACACGCGTTTGCGGACGACGGACGTGAACGTTCGGAAGTACGCGCCTTATGTCGTACACGTTAGGCACGCTCTATGCGTGTAACGTTCATACTTAACATCTGCTCTGCGCGTATACTCGTGAGTATTTGTAAAAATCGAATTTGACGAATTTCGGTTAAAAACGGCGGGAAACGTTTTCGACGGCGGCGGCGGCGGTAAAATTGCATTATTTACGCTGGACCGACGCGAGCTGAGTGGAAAAAAAAAACAGTAAGAGAAGCAAACAGATATATATATATTTATACAATATGCGCGCGTTATGAATAGAGAGAGAGAGAGAGAGCACGTAAATGAATTATTGTCAGACGCATCAGCGGCGACACGCACACACACGCACACACGAACATAACGTGCAGCTGTTCATCATCGTTTTCACTGAGGGCCACCTGGCCGCCGTTTTCCATGTATCCGCTGCTGTTGCCGCCGCCGCCGCCGCCGTCGCCGCCGCCGTTACGAGTACGCGCGCGCGCGCGCGCATAGGCACCTCTCTAAGGTCTATATGGTTTTATTATTACACGCACACGCACGCGCGCGCGTTTTTTTTTTTTTTCATCGTGTAATTTTATACGCGCGCATCGTCGTATAATATAAACTATATATATATTATTATTATTATATAAGCCCAACGGTTTTTTCCGCATTTGTTTTGTTTGTGTATATACGACGGCGCACACCTTTTCCCGTCCGCGCGCACACACGCACACGCACACACGCACACACGCACGCACACGCACGCACGTAGTAGTAGATAAAAGTCTATATAATCGAAAATACCGTTATCTGCCCGGATTTTATCCTCTTCCGAAAATCTCGCCAGACGTTTATCGAAAATACATTATCACACACGTTTCGCTTGACGTTTTTTATTCGTGTACGCGTACGAAAACCGCGCGACCCTCTCCGTCACGGTCTCCGTCTCCTCGGGTTAGAAAGAAGAAAACTTTGTTGCGTATTAAACGCTCGTAATTGCCGACGGGGTCCACGTCGTATGCACGTGATTACGAACGTCACACGTTTTTTTTTTTTTTATATATATTCCGTAGGGTTCGTACGCGTATCAATACATACATACACGTGCACACGTATATCGAGGGGCTCGAACGGTTTTCGATTGTTTACCCCTTTTTATCGGGCGGGTCGTGCGCGCTTGCATACACGTAAACGAATTACTGACTTTTTGATTTTCGAGTGTCAACCCCTACGCGGTCCGTCGAGCGTTTTCGATATATATACACACGTAGTAATGGGAAATATGACGGAGGGACGATTATATTACATATATGCATACGATTTGCTCGTTTGAAAATAGTTTAGCTGATTTATCGCCAACGTATTGACGTTTTATGAATACGTGCACTGAAAAAAATTTAATCAATTTCAAAACCCGGTATGAACACGACGAATGTTCGCGCGGACGTTTTTAACCCTCTGACCGAAATGTTTCCACCAGTACACTAGTAGTTTTCGACGTATCTTCCCTTGAAAAATATCATATACTCGCGTGTGTGTATACATTAATAATATACACGTGCACTGTGCGGGAAGCGTTGACGGGAGGTAAAAAAAAATACGTCGTGGAAAAGACGTCGTTCGTTTTATTTTTATTTTTTTTTGGAGAATTTCTACAAGCAATTGAAACATCCGGTATCTATACGTGCCGCGTTACATCCTGAGGCTTCCGACGTCGTATTTTTACGCAACCGATTTACCGCTATTGCGTCTGTAATTTCGTCACCGTACAATTGTTTTCGACTAAATTTGACGGCGGATCGTTTTCCGAATCGCGTCGCTTTTGAAATCTTGAATCGCACAGGTATAGCGAATAACTATCGTTATTTCGAGAGAGAGAGAGAGAACAAGATTTGTGACGAAGAACAAATAAATAAAAGGTTATTCGTTACGATAAAAAAAAAAGGGTCAACCATTCGAAACCGTTACGAACCTCTTACTCGGCGTCACACGCAATGTACCTAAATATACGCGCGACCCCCGGCCGCAGCAGTCCCACCTCCTCTCTCGCGCGCAGAACCCTTCTGTATATATTTTTTTGCGGAGTCAAGACGAAAAACGCGGGCATACGCCTATTTATTATACATTCGTGTCCGGATATAATACGAGTGTGAGTACGTGCATACGCGCACGGAATGGACGAAAAAAAAATAAAAGGAAAAGAAACAAAACAAATAACGAAGATGAGCGTATAATAGGTATACGAAAAACCAGTGTTACTCGTCTCGGCGCACTCATTAGCATAAAGTGGCGAACGGGTGAGAAAAAACACGCGGACTAGAACACGATTTAACTTCCCTCTCGCACTCGCTCCGTCTCTCTTACTAGTTACTCCGCGACGCGACGCGACCCGTTTCGAAAGGGGTTGAATGCTCGAATCGTTTTTTACCGACTGCATGAATGAATGAAACGGCATCGTATTGTTATAATTTATTTCGGCCTCTGGGCGACATAAATGATACGCCGTACGCGTACACGCATCACGTGAGAACTGGTTTTGGACCAGCGTGTGCGTGTTTGTATTTATATGATATTGTAATTTTTCCTCTCGTTCGCGTTATATATCATATCGAACGATCCGAAATGTAGTCCGACTAGTTTATGGATATAATAAATGACGCGTCATCGCTATTTATATATGCCTGGGAACATTTGCGCTCGTCGTCGGGGACGGACGAATATTTTCGGAAATCGCGTATAATATATAGGTTAGGCACACACATATGTATATATTATTTTACTAGTAATATTTGCGATGTATATATACATAACATATTTTATATACAAATATACTTTTGGACAGTGCGACGATGGACGACAGCGTGCGAGACATACGAGACGGAAACCTAATATGGGCGGGCGCCGCCGCACAATGAGATACATCCTTTTTCCTGTTTGCGTTCGAAACCGAGCGCTGCCGTTTTTTCCTCTTTTTTTCGGAATACTAGAAAAAGGTCGTTATTATTCCAAGATTCCCACATAAAACAAGCGGTGTCGAAGATACACACATCGTTTTATTTACGTCCGAAAAATACAAATTACAATAATAAAACTCACTAGGTCGGTTAAACAACCCATATCACGCGCATGTGTGTAGGTACAAAAGGGATTTAAATATAGCGAAACTATATATATCAAATCGTTTTTAAAAAATAACAATCCGAAAATTATTTATATTACAAAAAAATCGTCAATCGTTTCAAATCTAATAAGAATAAATATTTTAAATATATATGTACGATAAATCATACTTTGCGAGTGAACGGGATTTGAATCTCGTCGTTACAAATAAATATATACACCCAAACGCAATATAAATCGTCTACATCCTGCGAATACAAGCGAAATGAATATTATATAATATTATATAAAATGCACGTGTTATAGGCACATCTCTCTCTCTCTCGCCCTCTTTCTCTCTCACTATTTGCGCGAGAAGACGCGGCGTGAAAACGAATTACGAGAAACGAGTTCAAAATTTATAATCAGTCTATATAAATGTATATATATATATACACACCAACCAACCCCCTCGCATAACATGATATATTACAACGTCCCTTCGGCGGCCGCATCCGCGACTAATATATTTCGAATACTAATTTTCAACGCCCGGGCGAAAAAAAAAAATGAAAAAGAAAAGGTCTGACAAACGTTTCGCTAAAAACTAGTTTACGCGTGAGAATGACGCGAACACGATGTTATGTTAAAGGTAAAAAAACGCGCGCGCGATAACGAGAGATCGTTTAGGAAAACGAGTTTCCTAAAAACGTATTCGGAGACGGGAATCCGTGCACGTATGTACCAATACACGTATTAATCTCGGAATGCATTTCTCGACGAAAGGGTCGTCGTGCACAAACCATATTTCAACTCGTATACCTGTCCCACACGCGCGCGCCGCGGGTATAAATGTTATCGCGTACATAATAATATTACGGGCGCATTCGTCGTCGTCGTCGCCGCCGCCGTTGTTTACAACACGCACAGTTTTATATACCGATAAGCGTTTTCTTTGTTTTTCTTTTTTTTATCTCTCACCCCCGCGCGTTATACACGGTGTTTGACTTGGCGCTATCGCGTCGGCTATACACGTATATACACGCATGCGCGTAGACCAAGTCTTACGTCCGGGTGTACGTAATGTCATATTATACACAGTGTCTTCGCCGCCCATTTAAGTCTCCGCGCGATATCCGTATATTACACGCTGTTTATTTATTTTTTATTCGTCGGAATTTACTGGCGACTGGTTGTTATCGACAACGCCGACGAAACCGAACGTTCGAAAATCGCCTAAATATATATATATTGTATTGTTTACATTTGCGAAAACACAAAAACAAAATCACAAAACTACGTAAAAACGTAAAAAACACGTTATTTATTTTTTTATTAACGACCGCGCTCCGGTGCGCGTACATGACGAACAGGCTTCGGACGATCCTATACATACGTACAAATAAATAAATAAATAAATACATATATATATATATAAAATATATTCGTGATGTATTATCAACGTTTATGTTATTATTATATACGCGCGTGTGATCGGGAAAGAGACGCGGAACGGACGGACGGCCGCGGTTTATATCGATCCGATTCTCCGGCCCCCATCCCCCACACCACACCCCCCGGGGGCAAACTCACCCCGAGACCGTTCGTACTCGCACGTATGAACACGCGGTTGATCCGTACGCTCAAACTTTCTAACCGTCTACCACTGCGTACGGTTAAATAATAATAATAATACGCGTGTGCCGGTATCCGGTTTAATTTTTTTTTTTGTTTACGAACGGCCGCCGTGCTTTCGCGCGCGCTAATTATAAAACGATACGAACAACCGAATAACGTTCTCAACAGCGCTTCTCGAACTTTTTTTGTCACGAACCCAACCCCCCCTTCCTAAGCTCTAGAATTATTTTTTTTTCCCCGAATAGTTACTAATAACCTAAAAAAGGTCTTCGTCGAAAAAACAGTTGTTAACTGACTGACTCAGCCAACCGAGCGTACGGCCGGCGGCATAATAATAGGAAATTGTTTCCTAAATAATTTAAATAACTGACCATTTTATTTTGATAGTAGACAATAATAATGGTTTTTTTTTCACTAAGGCCTTTTAAAACTAGTTTGAATAAAATAAATATTTTTAAAATATTTAACGGACCAAGCCTCGTATAAATGTATAAACCAAAATATTCTTCCCACGATTGGTGTATTCGGCCAAGTACATGCCGATTCGGTCGGTACATATTCGGATGAGTATACAAGGAATTGTCTAATCGAGTGTTCCAGACAATTGAACCTAACCTAACTTTGCTCACGAGTGGTTATAGCGATGTACGGGAACACGCTGACCGACGAAAGTCGGCCCTTTCGACCCGTCGAGTCAACGTTCAGTCGACGGGAGTAAATATTTTTTTAACCGAGAAAATCGTTACATTTCGGCTTACGCACACATTTTTGTGCGGGAAAATCGATAACGGTATTTTCCTAACTGCCGACGCGTAGTAATTTATCGATTAATCATGAAAACGTCCGTGTTATTTTAAACATTATTTTTGATTTAAATACAATGCGGACCATGTCATTACACTAACGAACTCTAATTGAACCGTCTGCATCACCGTTTGTTCCCAGGTTCCTGTCGCAAATGCATTTGATTTGTTTTTATTATTTTTATTATTATTATTATTTTGTCGCTTTTAATATGGAGCCTATTCCGCGCGTGTGTATGTATATACACACACACACACACACATGATGTTCTTGACCTTAATTGCGCGCATAAATCAGACTGAATAATACAATAATGCGGCATGCGGCGATTAAACGAGAAATAAAATAAAAAACCGTTCGGTTATATTAACGTAGGAAAATCGTCCGACAATATATTATATATATTTACGTATATACGAGCGGCCGTCAAAACAATTAAATCTCCTACTAATCGAGAATATCCTCATGACAGGATATAACTTCTGCATTTATCTATCCGGTCGCGAAATCGTTATTGAATTTTGTGCACGTGCGTTTTGCAATTGTAGGAAATTCGCCGAAACGATTTTGATCCTCATGATAATTGCGCGGTTTGTCGCGACGACATAAATGTTACGAGCGTCGCGTTACCGACCTGACGCGAGCGTGCTTTATGATTTATTTTGTCATTTTTCAATATCGTCCAAGCCGTTACTCGTCACACGCCTGTTATCTCCGACGGACCCGATCCCGGAACGTGGACACGCGGTCAAATTTGGAATACTACACGAAAGAAAAACCCGCAAGAACCAAACGAAAATCTGCCGAGACGAAATTTCTAAGACCGAAAACCGGTACGCGCTCGGCCGTTTGTTTAGGATCTCTGTACACACACACACACACACACACGGTTACAAATCGTATACGTCGGAAATCCGGCAACCAGGCGGCGGCGGCGGCGACGGCGGCGGTGTTAAGTTACGGCGCATATCGGGCGAGTGTTGTGCGTGCGTGCGTGCGATGTACGAAAAGTTGTGTGCGTGTGCCGTGTTGGTTAAAGAGACATTTTGAAAAGGATCGACAACATGGCCGCCGCCGCCGCCGTACACACCGACAGCTGTTCTTACGCACACCGCCCTTTTGTGTGTGTGTGTGTGTGTGTGTGTTGTGCGTGTACGTGTGTGTGTGTGCGCGCGCGCCGTACCACGGTCGTGGTCGTGGTCGTCGTCGTCGTCGTCATCGTTGTGTGTGCATTATGTTGTTGTACCCTGCGCCGGGCCAGGGCAGCTCAGACTGCGGGGACGGGCAACGTCGCGTATTCGCGAAACGCGAGTACGCCGGGACGAGTGACGCGCGCATTTTAGACACCCTTGGGCGCGGATCCCTGGGCGACAGCTGCCGCCGTTTTGTACCGGTGGCGGCGGCAGCGACGGCTGCGGCGGCGGCGGCGGTGTGCCCCTCTCCGCCACCATACCGCGGTATTCCACCGGTGTACGACGAAAGTGCGTGCGTGCGCGGGACCGTGTGTGTTGCGTGCGTGCGTTACGTATGTACACACGACGTGCCGTTTCGGTAAACCGTTCGATCACGACGGGCCCGCGACGAAAACAATGATAACAATAATAATAACAACAACAGCAGCAGCAACGCGATGCAAGTCCAACTTTTGGGAGAACGCCGTGAGCGGCCGGCAAAGGGACGTGTACAAACACCGTCCTTGGACAAGGACACGACGATCGTCACGAAGGGATGTTGGGGTGTATAATTAGGGTAGCCGCAGATAATACAGTCGAACGTTTCGGCGAACGAAAGTAAAAAACGGTAGCGACGGAGTACCTAAATCATATTGTACATATAGTAGTAATAGTAGTAATAGTAGTAATAGTAGTAATAGTAGTAGTAGTAGTAGTAGTAGTAATAGTAGTAGTAGTAATAGTAGTAGTAGTAGTCCCTTCGAGGGTTAAACGAGGGGCGGGGACAGACGACCACGCGACGGCGACGACGATTCAGGCGCGTGGTCAGGAGGGACCTTTGAACGGATCGCCGACGCCGCCTCCGCGGTTTGTGCGGGAGCGCGGCACGCGTGCGCGCGCCGCGCGTGTGTGCGTACACGCAATATTATGTTGTCTAGCCGCGTGTATTTCCCTCCCTCCGCCCCACCCGCCAAAACTGACCCTCGTCCGCACATACGACGCAGCTCGTCCGTTTGACGCGGGTCGGGACGTCCGAGACGACGACGACGACGACAGACGCGGGGTCGTCTTTTTTATTATTACGGTTGTTTGTTATTATTATTATTATTTTTTTATAAATAAAACGGGACATCGTTCGCAACGCAACCGTGTACGCGCGTTAGATTAGGTAAACCGAACGGCGGCGGCGGAACCGTTATTTTCAATATGATATATTATGTTACGGGGCTTTTTTTTTTTTTGTGTGTTTAATCGATCGATTTGTTTTTGTTTTTTATGTTCACGATGCGAACAGCTGCTCGGCCACACCGGTGCCACGCATACATCACACGCGCGCGGCTGGTCATTTGGCCCCGCGTCGTCGTACTCGGCCGGTCGCGACGTAACAAAATTAAAAACCGCGCGGCGACGGACTGCCCGACGTCGTCGTGCGCCACGGCGATCGTCTAGGAAACCAGACATATTAGGCACCGCGATCCCGGGTGTGAACGCGCGTTTCCTATAGTGGAACGGAACTTTGTCGAAGCCACCTGGGTTTTGATCCGTCGTATTCGTGTACGCACGCCATATAGGAATAGTGATAAAAGTAAAAAAATTAAACCCACCTGGACTTGAACTATGTTATTATCAAAACGCTCATAATGTGCGCGCGACAACAATAGAATTACGTCCACCTGGAGTGTAATATATGCATTTAATACATATGCGTGTGTGTGTGGTTGTGTGTGTACGTATATATATTAACACGCAGCAAATATAAAAGCATAAAACTTGCCTATATACATGTATATATATAACGTCTATTGTACGTTTAGATTTTCCCCGGGGACAGATTTAAATCCGAGTTTATTAAAATAATAATAATAATAATAATAACGAACGCTGTTTTATTCGTACGCGAATATATTTTTCTATTTTATGACAACTACGAACCGAGTACGTGCATATATAGGTTGGTCGGGTTTATTCGACGATATATGATCAAACCCAATACACGTTTTATAAGTGTTACGACGTAACGCAATATAATACGAACGCTATCGTATCGTGAATCCGCGTTCCGAGCGAAATCAAACCGACACAAATACATATTTCTTTGGCGAAAGATATGAAAATAGTAGTAATCTGTTTTATGTACAAGCAAAAGAAAAGAAAAGAAAATACGGTCGACGTAAACATTATTCCTATTAGCGATTTTCGAATTGGTTTTTCAGCGCACTCGGATAACTTATCAAGATTGATAGCAAAAACAAACCCATACGTTTCGTTTGAATAAATAACGCGGCCGGTGTACACATCGCGCGTAACATAAAATAAATACGAGTTTTGAAAATTACGCGCGCATCGTTTGAAAAAAAAAAAAAACGCAGTAAACCGCGCAATAGTATTTATATAAATATGTATATGTATACTCGCGCGCGGCCAACTAACGATTTATTATATCGGGAAATTTATTAACGTCACACAATAACAGTTTTATATACACGAGACGGTTGTCGCGTATAAACAATTTATATAAATACATGTATACAGCGTTATTGTGTATATTCGGTAAAATTATTATTTTACGCGTTCACGAAATATCTAAATCGACCGTATCATCCGATAATGTACAATTTTCGTGTCGGGGTGTGCTCGCGTGAACGTACACCATACACAATAGAAAAAGAGAGAGAGAGAAAATAAACGTCACATAGCGATTTCGCGAATATTTTATTAACGCGCGCGCACACACACACGCGCGCGCGGGGGTAGTCGTCGCGTATAATATTTTATACGCGTGTGCGTGCGCGCGTATACGCCGTATATATTATACACGGGATTTAATCTTTGTCACCCCATCGGTGGACGAGACGAGTCGCGGGGCGTAGGGACCGTCGGCAGTGGCGGCGGCGGCGGCGGCGGCGGTGCTGTCGGTGGCGGTGCCGGCGGGCGGACGAGGGGGTTTTAGGTGCAATGGCGGCGGCGGCGGCGGCGTATAATGTTATATAGCGCTCGCGTTTCACCCTATAACATTGACCTTCAACGGGCGCGACGTTGCCAGTGTGCCCGCGCGGACGTAATCTCCGCGCGCGTACCACCACCGGCGTCACGGTGTATGGTACCCGTGTGATATAATATATGTATATATGGACAACGTTAATAATAACGCGCGTCGTGGAAATTATTGGAAGTGCGCGTAAGACGACGTGACGACGCCCCCCCGAGAGCCCCGCGCCAAAAACCCTTCTGCCGCCAAACGTACATTTTTTTTTTGTACCCGCCGACGGGTACAAACGACAACTAACACACCTATTCATACCGTTTTGTGTACGGTCCGTAAAAAGGTGCCGTCCCGCCGGTCTTCGGTACACCTACGCTACGAGAAATAAACATTGTCGATAAACACGATAATGATAATAGTAATAATAATAATACGTGAAGACGGGAGAGAACAACGAAAAAAAAAAAAAAAGGCTTCGCGACCGGAAACGACGTCTCGTGTTCGTTTGCGGTGTATGTTCGGTGCGCGTGTGCTGGTGCGGCGCGCGCGCGTGTGCTCCAGACACACGAGCGGCGGTCGGCCCGTGCGGAAGTGCGGTCTCCTCGGTCGCCCGGTATCGTTGTCGGTTTTTAACGCGCATGACGTCATACGCATCGTAAACGGGGTTTCCCCCGTGCGCATCGGCACATAGGTTGGCGATTTCGCGCGCGTTCACGGTTTCTGGGCAGCCGCCGGTCGGGAGGAATCGCCCGGCCACGTTTCGAATCTGTTATTTTACAAATCGTGCACGCGAGCGACGACGACGGCACCGGGGGGGTCACGCGCGCCGATCTACACGAAAATAGCGCCGAGAAAAATGGCCGACCCCGTTCATTGTTCGGACCGATCGGTACACGAAATGCGTTCTGCGGTGTGGCAGCGAGTATCGTCACGGATAATCCCCCACCCCAGCGAATGATTTTTACGCCCCGTTTACCGCCGCCGTACGACGTCTACGTATACACGTACGACTTCAAGTGATCCACGAGAGATCGCAGTGTTTTGTTGGTAATCGCGGTCGACGCGGTCGCAAGCCGCGCGATTCGAAAACGCCGCGGTGTACGTGAAACCGCGCCGAGACGGCTCCGATTGTTTTTTAACGTTTTTTAACGTTCTACTCGATGATGCAAATCGTCGGCCGAAGAATTTTCGGCCATTGTACTCGCGTGCCTCACGCCGGTTCGCAAGGGTGGTAAAACGCCGTCCGCGATAAGAATCCTGCTTTGAATCCCACGAATATGATGTATACGTATATAATATTACATACGTGTATGTGTGTATGGAAAGGTACGCACGCGGCGCGGACCGAACGACGAAATCGCGGCTCTTTTCTTGTTTTTTTTTTTTTGTCCCGGTATAAAAATCTCGATTTTCGTGCACACCTTCGCACAGCGTGGGGTCTGTTGCCACAAGCGTTTTCGGTTTTTCGACCAGTTTCGATGGGAACGAAATGTCCCGGTACGCACTTTGTTTGCGTTCGACGAAAACAATCATTTCGTGACGACGGGAAGGCGGAGGTTTTCGCCGACGCCGAGAAACGAAATAAAACATCCTTAAACCGTTCGGAACGTATAATCGACGGTCAGATTAGATTTCGAAAAAACGCGAACGAAACACGAGTGTTTTGTGTGTGTGGCCAGTGGGCAAGAGCAACAGCTAAACGCAGACAAACCCCTTTAAAAGAAAAAGAACTTTGGCAGTCGTCAATGTCCAGAGCCCGTGACTTTTCCCGGTGCCGAGATAACGGAATAATATTTTGTTGACGACGTATCGCGGCGTCGTTCGGTCGGAAAGTTTTTAAAAAAAACTTTTTAAGCACGCGTATACACACATATACGGATTCGGGATGTAGATTCGAACGTGTCATTGTGTCGACGCAATAGGAAAACGTATCGAAGTGTCATTATAACCGTGAAATTCGCACAAACGATATTCTCGTGTGATGAATGTTAGGTTAGCCGTGCCCGTCCGTACGCACGAAAATCGTTTTTTTTTTTTTTTTATTCATCACTCAACGACGGTATCGTTCGACGACGGGCTTGTTGAAAAAACTCATCGCACGATCACGCGTGAAAATCAAACCTTGGTGAACGCGGCCGCCAGAACATTCCGGAACAAGACTGTGTACGGACGCGCGAACGTAATATCGCGGGTTGATTATTCGGACGGCACGAAGGGTTCCGCGCGCACGTTTGCCCGTCAAGTGTTTTTGGTTCGGCAAATTAAAAATTGTTTTCGACGCGCGAGCTATTAACGGCCGTCCGAAAACGTGACCGAACGTGACCGGGCGGGAAACGACTCACGGATCACGGACGCGGCGAGTTAAAATTCGACGCCGGTACGACGACCTACCTAAACGCGAGGGACGGTTAAACCCGTCTATGCATCACACACACGCGCGCGCGCGCGCATATACGTGTATACACGCGTATGAGGGGAGGTGTGAGGCGATTTCCGCGGTCCCGAACCTTTGACAACCGCCGCGATTTCCGCACGCGAGCGCGCCGCGTCAAAACCGCGGCGGCGGCGGCGGCGGCGGCGTCGACGACTCGCGCGCGTCGTATATGTACGTACGCACACGTAAGAGGGATGCGACTCGCGCGATGAGTCATCGTTCCGCTGCCGTAACTCCTGCCGATGGCGCGCGTACGTTCGCCGGCCGACGCCATTACTACGGGGCCTCTGCGTATCGATCCGATCGCCTCCGCCACCTCTTCATCCAAGCTCGCGCGCCCTCCGCCCGTCCGCCCCCGACGGTCCAATGGCCAACGCGATATTCGTATTTATTTTATTTTTATTTTTTTTATTCCTCGTTTCTCTCTCTCTCGCTCGCTCGCTGTACATTCGTATTCATATATATATATATTTAGTTTTACACCCCCTCCGACCGACCCTTCACCGTCTTTCCCACCCCCGGCGGACCCTCGGCAACTTTCGCCGTACGTACACGCGTGACAGAACTGCGCTCTTCAGCCGACACGGTTTATCGTACGCGCGGACGAAGTCGAGACCGTTTGGACACGAGTCGTCGTGTTTATTGGGCGCGCTCATTTCGTTTGTACGCCTGACCTGCGCGTATATCGTCGAGAGTACTGAAACGCCGGTGGTCGAATCGGTTAAAGAAACAGTGGGCGAGTGGGTGGGTACCCGGAAGGCTTACGAAATAGTTGCGTCCATTTCTACAATAAACGGCGTGGGCACTCGAAAAGTTCGTCCGCCCCGTCATATTTACCGATAATTCGAGCGCGGTAGTTCGTCGTAGTTCAAAGAGTAATATGGAATGCGAGTATAGGTAATTTTTCTCGGACGCGTTTGTGGACTGACGAATAGCGGGAAAACCAAATAGGCCATCCGAAATACGTTATTTCGTCGACATAACAATATTATTTCGTATTTCGTCGGCTGTGGAAAAGAAACGAATACCGTCCTTTTGAAAAACGAAAATAGCAGAGGTACGCTCAGATATTTCAAAAAATAGAAGGGGTACTCGGTCCCCCTGCGTCCACCCCACCCCCCAAATTCAACCACTGCTGAACACCCGCGGAACACGCTATAAACGCGCGGGAAACCTCGTACGATCGATTTACGCGAAAATGGTCGCGAAGACGAGTAAAACGGCGCACGCACGGATAATATTTATGAGATAGAAATCACCAAAATAGATCGCGGCTCAAAAACAGAAATCTCGACGAACCGTTTAATTCCGTTCCGGCCTTGGGAATTCATCAATTAATTAAAATAATAATATTTTTTTTTTTTTTTTTTTTTTTACATAGTCAATAAAAAGTATATGAATACCACGTTACAAGACGTGGTCTAGACGGCATCTACATGCCCACACACAATACGCATATTATATGCGTTAGTCGTCAGTGCGTACGTGCCAGCACGGGATGACAGTCGTTTTAAACACTTTTATTCAATCGTTCAAAAGTCAAAATAAAATGGAAATAATTTCAAAATACAAAATGCATCTGAGACGTATAAAAGAGTTAATGAAATTCGTGTTTTTCGTCATTTTAATATATATATATATTTACTTCGGTGTATAGTTTTAAACGTTTAAACCCGGGTCGTTGAAAATTAAATAATCCTGTTAAAATATTCTCGTTTAAAACGGTCTAAAAATCCAGCATAAACATGTATTATAGAACAATCTACGATCGCGTCACGTCCGAACAAACTAAAGCGTCCATAAAACGTTTTCGCGAGAAATTTCGTACTAATTTTATCGTCCACCTTCAAATCCGTTAATTGTATGGAACTAAAAAAAAACAAAAAAAAAACAAACAACAACAGACGAACGGCAAAACATAATGTAAACATTTCAATATCCGTATATTATGGCATTTGTAATTCTAATTCGATTATTTAAAATTACGTATGCATTATATATTATATCTTACGAAATACGCGCTGTAAATTGTATATTCATTCGGCATAGTAGTAGTTGTACTAACAGTACAAACGATAAGTATCCGGAAGTTAATTAATGTTTATATTTGGTTTGATAATTGTCGCTGTTTCTTTTTTTTTTTTAAACCATTAACAATGCAAATTTTAAAAAT
Organism: Schlechtendalia chinensis; assembly: GCA_019022885.1. NCBI lineage: Eukaryota > Metazoa > Arthropoda > Insecta > Hemiptera > Aphididae > Schlechtendalia > Schlechtendalia chinensis. The sequence continues at coordinate 11,133,656 of CM032348.1, read as the reverse complement.
TATCTTTTACCTTTCCGATTCTAATACGATAACACTGTATAAACGTATAGAAATTATAAATTAGTTTTCTCGCAGAGTTGAAATTTACAAGCGAATTAAGACGAAAGTGAAATCGGAATCACCACGTGTTGTTCGTCGAGTAAAAATGTGTTTAACATTTTAAATATAAAATCAAACGTCAATATGCAATAACAAAAAAAAAAAAAAAACGATTATGAGTAATATATATATATAAGTATAGTATAATGATCATATAAATAGGTATATTTTTAATGCGTACTAAGCTTTTCATGGTTATTTATAAGGCATAAACGCATATACGCATTTGAACCGTTTAAATTCCATAGGATTTCCGGGCTCTATTCGAGTTGTGACCCAAATCAACGGATAAATTTAAATCGTTTATGATTTCACAAACAGTCCACGACTCCGTGAGACTTTTTTATTTTATACGCGCTACATGCGCGTTCAACGCCGAGCACGTATATTAAATTCAATTTCGTCAATGTTCACGAACGGATTTTTCAAAACACATACACCTTTTTCTAGTTTTGTAATAACAGATCAACTCATACGAGCGTAAGAATGTAATATACATTATTGTACGGGCAGGTACTGGACGGGACAGACGTTCTATTACACGATCGCGGCGAATATACCGCGGGCCACTCGGACGTTCAGATACGATTGATTTATGTTCGTCGCCGGTCATCGGTACTCGAAATACGTATTCGTGTTCACAAGGCCGTAGCAGAAACAAATTTTCGAGTTAAAACCGAATCATATATTTTCAACTGCCACATTCAAATTACTAGATTGTGTCGTGTACGGTAAAATTGTACACCGTGTAAATTGTAGATTGATAAATTCAAATTCGGTATAAGTATTGCGTGTTCACGTCAGTAAACCGTGCGCCTACGAAAGGGAGAACGCGCCCGCGGGGACTGATGGACGAGACGCGGTTCGCAGAGAAATTTTAGAACGTCCCACGGCCGCAGCGACGACACGCGGCGCGTCTGTCTTCTGTCCGCGTCGTCTCGCGTACCGGTGTACACGGATAACCGTTTGGGGTTATGTACTGCAACCTGGGCGCGGCGGGATCCTCGGGGCCGAACTATATGAAATACTACACACAAAGATACAAACAAATGCATGAAACGAAAAAAAACGTAAACGATCCGGAAAATCGAACAGCGTCTGTCCGCGGTCCCCGCCGTATGACCCAGTGCCCTCCTCCACTGAAGTCATCCGCCGGCCGCGACCGCACTAATCACCGTCCGTTTGTTTTTTCGCTGCGGGACTCGCGGGTTAGGTTAGCCTACCTATGTAACGCGTTTCTTTGTAACGTATACGTTATGTATACGTTATGTGTGTGTGTGTGTGCGTGTACGAATGTACCTCGTGAGGGCGTCGGAGGTGACGAAGGGTTATGCAGGTGCCGCCGTAATGTGTGTCAAGGGGAAGGTCCCGTTGACGAATCATCAAAACAACACACTGTGTACGTATACACACACACACACACACACGCCGAATGCGAATACGTGCACACCGAGCCCGCCAAAAGGGTTGTAACGTTTTAAACTTTCGTGTTATATATTTATAGAATTTATAATATACGTATATATTAACAAGGGATAGGCGACCCAAAGTTACTGGAGATCCGATTTTTAAAACTTCGAATTCTTACCGGGTCACGGCGTGTGTTATATAAATATTTTTTTATTTCCATAAAAAAATATCGCGTTTAATACTATATATAATTCATAGTTATAACATTTATATACATATCAAAAAAAAAAAAAAATTATATATGAAATACTATGAAACTTGAAATTTAATTTCAACCAAGAAATGTTTAAACTACAACAAAACTAAAAACATTGTTATTACTGATTTAATGGGAAAATTATCGAGGACGTGTGTCTTAGACGCGGCAAAAACAATTTTGTACATAAGTATTGTTTTCTTCCATTAGACTTAAGGGTGTTAAATTTGAGCACGGGCCAGATAAAAACGGCACGTCCATCTCTGATATGAACAAACGTGTGTACGTGCGCGTATATGACGCCATGCATTGTATATTGTACGCATGTTTTGTGTCGGTCGTTTTGGACGATGAATTTCCGACAAAGTGCGCCGTTTTATCGGCTGAGACTTGCGGTTTATTACGTATGCTCGTAAGTCGTATTCAACGAAATAAACCAAGGAAAACCTCGTAGATAACCGAAAAAACAACAACAAATAAATCGGATTTGAATAATTATCGCGCGAAGTGCACGTCCATTGTCGCGCGTCGCAAAAGTGCGGGGCTTATCGTAATATATACACACACACACACGTACAACACAACGTATACCTAAATATTTATACAAAACAGTAATTAATTCGTATGGCCGCCGCGGCCTGTTCCCACGGGCACCACGACCACCACCGCGGTTACGGCTATTACGGTCACACACACACACACACTCGTATACCCGTGTAACGTACACGTACAGGATGGTCAGTACCCGTATGATAACAATAGATTCCTACCTTTTTGTCGGTGAGCTTCTCGCACCTTCTCATCTTGCATATCTGATGGCTCTTGTCGTTCCTGCACGGCGCGCAATCGCCGCAATTGTCCTTCCGCTGACACCCGATGCACTCGCCGCACCGTTTCCGTTTCTTTTTCGTCTGCTTGTCCATGCCGTTGGCACCGTTCTCGCAGTGGTCCGAGTCCATCATGGACCCGCCGACGCCGCCGAGGTTGCCGCCGCCGCCGCCGCCGCCACCGCCGCCGCCGCCGCCGCCGCCGCCTCCGCCGCCGCCCGTCATGCCTATCACGTTGTGCTGGACCAGCGGCGACTTGAACCCGGCGGTGCTGCTGACCGCGGCCACCTGGCCCGAGCTCTCCACGCTGGAACTGCCCACGCCGTCGCTCTCCACCGAGCTGTCCATGCTGGACGCCCGCACTTTTCGTCGTTCTTTTTTCCGAGACTCTTGCAGCCCGCGCGGCGACAGCGTGTCTTCCATCTTCACCGAGTCGATGTACGTGCCTCCCGCGTTCTGATAGACGTGACTGGGTATCTGCGCGGACACGATGGCCACCGGTTCGGTCTTGACCACCGTCAGCAGCGTGGCCTGGTTGGACTGGTGGTGGGGCGCGCCCATGAAGTTGCCTTGGATGATGGTGCTCTGGTGATGGTGGTGGTGGTGGCTTTGCGGCGCGAACGCGTGCGGCGGCGGAGGCGGCGGCGGATATTGGGCCGGGCTCTGGAACAAGTGTATGGTGCCGGCCCGGTCGTCCAGGAACTGCTGTTGGATGCCCGGCACCAGGGTGGGATAGCCCCGGGGCCCCGTGGCCGCGGCCACGTTAACCGTGGACAGCGTGTGGAAGCTGGGCAAGCCGGGCGACTGGGTCGGCGACACGGCCGCCGGCGTCAGCGTGGTCAGCGACACCGTCTCCGGTTGCTGTTGGTCGTTCTGGAAGTTGAACTGTGACTGGAACGACGGCAGCTTGCTGCCGGCCGGCGACGGCGGATAGTCGAACGACGACCCCTTGGACATGGAGTCTTGCGAGTTGCTGCCGTCCAGCTTGCTCTCCCACGGCCGGTACGACTGCGGCTGCGGTAAGATCATCGTGGTCGGATACAGGTCCGGTCGGTGCAACCCGTCCGGGTTGTAGTCCCAGTGCATGTCCATTATCCGACCGGTGGTCGGGTCGTAGCCGTCGCCCGGGCCGAGCCGGGCGCCCAGGCCCTCGGCCAGCTCGATTGCAGAGAACGAGCTGAACGGCGGCAGGCCCGGGGCCGGGCCTGGTGTCTTCGACTCCGGCACGGTCGACGACGGGGTGGCAGGCTGCGGCGGCGGATACCCCGTCGCACCATACGAGGCCATTGCCTCCCCGCCGCCCTCGCTCATACTAGCTGACGTTCGCAGCCAGCGTCACGTCCCCATCGCGTCACTCCTAACGAACACTGTGAACAGACAACCAAAACGCGTATATAAATCGCATTACGTGGACAAAAATATTAACGTAATAATAATAATAACAGCGTACGGTCGAAATCCACGTAAAGACACGCACCCGCGATTACGTTGTATAACGCACATAATAACGGGCGAAAGACAAAAAGAGCGACGGAGAAACGATCGGGGGTGCGTACATAAAAATAGGTTAGATTCGGAAAACTTATGAAACGCTGAATATTCCGTTATGTTGCGGTTGTTGCGTTAATAGACGTCGGCTTCGGCTTCTTTGAAAAAAAAAAAAAACACCCCCCTCTCCGTAAGGCCGCGACCTACAACACTACGAGGTGTGCCGCTCGACGGTTAATGGAAACGAGACGCGTATATTCCTTCCGGGCCGCCCGCGAACAGCCGAGTTCACCCCAAGTGTTTACTAATAAGTTTCCCTCGTTTTCACGGTCGTACGCGAGCAATTTTCCGCTCAAGTACGTTCGGCGGCGCGAGTGCGCTGTTAGTGAAACGGTCGGGACGGGCTCCAACGCCGCGCACGTCTGGAAAACGGTTTATCGCACGGGATGCATCCGAAAGGGCGGCGTGCAGGCGACGGGGACTACACTAATAGAAATCCTATGCAACGGAAGCCGATAAAACAAGCACTCGCGGGAACACGCGCCGTCCGCGGGTTCGACATTTCGTCGCGTACGATTGATACGGCACGAGTACCGAAACTTAAACGCGAAGCCTTATGGCGTGTCGTCTCCCCGCGACGTTTTCTTCCCCGTCGAACGCCCCGTACGTAAAACACTGGTGCCGTTGCGCGTTATGAAATAATAAAAATAATAATAATAATAATAATACGAGTAACAATAATAATAATAATAATGATGATAAAAATAATAATAATCTGCGGCGGCCGGGCACGCCGTCGGTTAATCAGGAAGGATGTTTTTATTGTTGAATAAAAACACTTTATTATTTAATAAAATGACACACGCGTATCGTACGTGCACGCCGTCGATCTAAACGGTTGTCGCGCGCACGTACAACACGGCCAATTATCGTTCATAATTCGTTTTCCGAGCGAAAACACAACAACATCGCCGCGAGTCGGACACGGGACGCGAAACGGTCCGCGGGGGTCTCGGGCGGGCGGCGAAACGCGTTTGGCGCGCGCGAGACCCACGTGAGCGGCGGCGGCGGCGGCGGAAAACACCGGAAAACTCGGAGCGTGGGAAACGAAAAACGAGGAAACCGCGGAAAATGGGTCAGACGCCGGAGCGTTTCCGGTATTGCGCTTTCGCTTTCGCGACGGGTGGGGGCCGTACACGCCGTCACGGGGCGGGTACGGGGTGTGTTTTGGTGCGTGTACGCGGCGACGACGAGAGGGAAAATTTCGCGGGCAACGCGACACACGGTCAACCCGTAAACGTGTTGTTGTCCATGGCACAATCCCTCGTCGGAATCCGTCCGTAAGCGTTGAACGGTTTCGTTCCGCGGTACGGTTTGAACGTTTTTTGTTTTTTGTTTTTGTGTTCGATTGTTGCGATTATTGTAAACGAAGGGGGTGCAAAAATTAAAAAAAAGGTGAAATATACGTAATAATAATAAACAACAACGGCCGTTACTCACTCAACGAAATATCGTGTCTTGTTCAACCGTGCAAGTGGTACGCGCGCGCGCGCTCGTTTTCACAGACGACGCGACACGAGTCGGATACGTTACGTGTAATATTTATTCCGCCGTTTGATTGATTTTTTTTTTTTGTTTCCCCGCCGCGAAAACGGCTAGACCCCGAAAAACTGGTCCCGCACAACGGCGGCTGCGGCGGCGGCGGCGCACACACGCAAAACACGACGACGACGACAGACACACACACGCGCGCGCACGCCACTCACTGGGCTCGCATAGACGCACACGCACCGCGACACGACTGTTGCCTGGTCGCGGACGACGGACGGACGGACACGGACGACACGGCGGCGCTGCACGCACGCACGCACACGCACGCACGCACGCACGCTCGCCCGACACACGCACAGGGTCGTCGCGTAACACGCGCGGCGGCGCGCGCGGCGCTCGCGTAGCTTCGGCGGCGGCGGCGGCAACCGTTCCGGCCGTTTAGTTGTCGGCCGGTCCGCTAGAGGGGTGGGTTTTGTCGTCGTCGTCGTCGTCGGGCCGCTGTTTTTTATCGTCGGGCCGCTGTTATTGCGTTTTCGCACCGCCGTCATCCCCCTGCCGGGCGCCCCCGCCGACACGTTGTTCGGCACCGCGGTCTCCCGTGACCGACAGCTTTCTGTCATGTAGCGACTACTTACGAATGCAAAACCGGTTCACGTAAAAAGGGCGCGCGCGTAAAAACACCATCGCACCCAGGATTTTTTCAAGGGGGGGGTCTAAAAAACTACATTATGAAATTTTGACAGAAAAATATGAACGTTGTATCAGAATTTGGATTTTCATCAATAAATTTAAAACTATTACACAGGTCAAGGACCCGGAGTCCACCCCCTTGTGTGCGCCACTGGCGTAAAGTCTCGCGCGCGCGCGTAAAAACACCGTAAACGGAAAAACCACGACGACGCGTAAACCGTTTATTGTGAACGGTCGTTCGCGGTGTCCGCGACCGCTGTACAAATAACGCGTTATTTGCGCGTTGCACTCCGCGCGCCGCCGCGCTCGACGAACGTAACATTATGTTATTAGGACGTGTGCACGGCGATGATACGAACGGGCGCGGACGGAACGCGTCCGGGACAACGAATCGAACACGAATCAAATGAGGAACGGGAAAACAAACGTCGAGCCCTTCTCCGGGGAGTGGCTAAAAAAATTAATGAAAAACGTCCGTCGAGTTTTCGTCCGCCGCGCCTAACTCATAAATAATCGTTATTAATTTTCGTTTTTCGTTATTATTTCGCCGTTACGGGACATAACACGTTGTTCGCCGGCCGGCCCGGACCTCCGAGAGACTAAACATTATGCTTTGAACGTCCCTTGGCGTACAACTCTACTCGTCAAAATGGAATTGAAATTCCGTTTTCTTATTTTCTAATCAGTTCCAAACGATTTACACGAATACGTTTGGTTTTAGAAAAACGTCGTCGCGAACACTTACTTGTTGTTTCGACTCGTTTCTTTACTGCCGACGACGCCACACGAACTTTTCACGAACAGAAATCCAACGCGACCGCGTCTTGATAATAACGTTGTCATCGTGCAGAATAATATCTTATGGACATCCGAGTTCCGTCGGATCAAAAGCGCGTGTGTTTCGCATGTTTTTACGCGTGAGAAGACCGCATGAATTTTAATTCGACTTGAGATTAGAACATTAAATCGTGTACAGACGTGCGCCTGCCGCACGTAATTCTATATATTGATCGCGGACAATTTTGAAATGGGATTAACGTTCACGGTAATATAGTTTTACATTTGTTCGCTTTTATAGTCTATTTGTTTTTCGACGTAAGTGAATATGTTTTTTCGCATGTTTTCAATATCACGTTACGCCACGGCCTCATATCGAAAGGGCAAAAAAAAAACGATGGTGGGACATCTAGATTTCGCGTGAACGACTAAATATATCGTTTCGCACGAATCGAATTTAAAAAAAAAAACGCTCACAAGCACATCGGAATTCTCCCCAG